>CBVK0103758528.1:0-43232 GCA_900067695.1 Picea abies
TTATGAAATGCAAAGAACTATAATATCAGCATAAAACATTAACAAAATTGTGGTGCGGCTTTCCCAGTCATTATTTCTTCCTGCACTCTATATGCATCTGATGTCCTCTCAAACATCAAATCCATAGTTCTACAATCTTTTGGAATGTCTGGTATTTCTTCATCATTGGGCAGTGATATGGATCGTGTCCTAGTTTCTTATATATTTGGCACCATAGTCCTCCTGTTTCTAATGGATTTGGCATTCCTGCTTCCATATACTATGCGAATGTTGGACATTTGTTCTTGTGGTGTCCTTCCGTCTTGCATGTAGTGCACCAAACAACTTCTCATTTGTCCTTACTTTTATTATTGTTTAGCTGGAACATTAATTTCTTCAAATCCTCCTTCATTTCTTCGATGGCTGGATCCATCTATTGATACTGGTTTTCTTCCTGTTGCAGGGCTACCTACAGAGCCTCTGCCTGCATCTGAAAATTATGTTGTCGCAATGGGTATTTTAAGTGTGGTAACACTGAATTGGCAAACATGTGCCTATGTTTCATATCGGTCATGAGATATTTCAACTTCCCCTTCATTTGCTTGAATCTCTGGTCAATCTCCCATACGTTTTCTCCTAGTTTTTGTCTAATCTCGATCATCTTGTTCATGTACTGATCTTCTGAACTTGGCTTTTGGAGCTCATTTATCAACAATTTCTTGATGTCTGCAATTGTTCTGGTTGTCCTTGGTGGATTGTTTGTAGCTAAACACATATACCAATCCAGTGCGCGATCCCTTAGTGTAATCACTAGCTATTCCAGTTTAGTATCTTTGTCTATGATCTGTTTTTCTTCCCAAATCTTCTCATAGATGAACAAATGTTTTTCTGGGTCCTCCGATACTTCTCCTTTAAATTCTGGTAACCTAATGGTGGGATCATGTCCTGCCATTCTGAACGTTGAACTACTACCTCCACGCAGTGTATATACTTGACTAGTGCTTCCTGAACTGGCTCCTCCAGTTTTTGTTCCTTGTGTAGATGTACTTCTTATTGTCTTTCTTCTCCCAAAATCTGATTGTCTAAACGATGATGATCTCTTTGGTGTATTAGTCGCACATGGGTTTACGGGTTCCACACTGACATTAATATGGATAGTATTGTTGCCTTCTCTTCCCATTCTTGGACCTCTCGTATTCCTCTCATACGTTGCACGTAGGATTTCCTCAATCTGCTCCACAGACTAGACATCCTCTACCTCTTCCTCATCACTCACCAAACCTTCCCTCGTGGCTATGACTCTCTTCTTGGTATTTACCTTGTACTGGTAGGGTACTCCACTAGGCGTCTTTTCGCCTATCACCATGATTTGCTTAATCTGGTCATCATCCATCATGATCGAGTCCAAGGGTTCTTCCTTATTGCCCTTATCATTTACTCCTTCCATTTCTCCTCTCTCTTTCAGTGCTTCCCCCCTTCCCCCATGCACGCAGGGAAATTTATATGCCTGATTCCATTGTCATTACACCTTTGTTATATAGCAATATTTTAATCGAAGTATAGAGTGATCAAATGTACCTTCCTTGAGGTCCTCATAGAAACTCTTTCTCTGTTGCACTGTATGACTTCACTATGTCTACTACAAACTCTGTGATAAAACCTACCACAATACTATCAAGCCAAAAGTCCACTGTATGGGTCAACTTGTTGTTCACCTGCTGAAGCTACTCAATCTATACTGGGGTCCACTCTAGCTGTCGAATCTGGTTCATTGCATGGTTATCCTTCAACCTTAGTATCCACTCCTATAATAGATGTGGAAAATCACAGAAAAAGACTTCGTGTAAATCAATAAACACGTATTTCTCAAGATATTTGCGAGGTGTTAGACTAGGGTTTCTATTTTATTTTTGTGCAAACTCTAGCTCCTTTATTCTTAGCCAAGTTTTGATCTCTGCTTTTGTGGTATTCCATGACCTTGACATTCCCTCCTAATGGCTCATTGGTCTCTTCCCTAAACTTTTCTTAATCTACTTCCGATAGATCTTCGAGTTATCTTTTCTACTCAATCCTCTCATGTTCCTACCAATAGAAACGTAACCATTTGTTGGTTACTTCTCTCCTATACTATCTGAGTTTATTGACCCAAGGTTCGTGTCTATTCGGGTTTCCATCAAAGCCTCTAAAACTACTGGCCCTCCTGGTAAACCAGAAGGCAACGCAACACACATAATGTATTGCACAGTCTCACTCGAGATAGCTTTAATGAGAGGTTGTATACTCATGTGTTTACAACCTAGTGTTTACAACCTAGGATTGAGTGTGAGATAAGTGAGCTAAATATTACCATTATTATGACTTGTAAATGCAACATACTTTTATTCATGATTTATGCAGTAGATCCACATGATTATTCCTTTAGTTTCACAAAAGCACTTAAACAAATGATATAACAACTCATTCATTCAACATAATAATAATTTCTTCAGACAACAAGAGATATTCTTACATTCATCACACAACACAGATGTTACCGTGGTTCATCCCCTCCCGAGGATACGTCCACAATGATTTGGCTCTCATATTTTTTATTATATTATGTTCACACCTACAACGCTACGCACTTACAACTCTTCTCAGTTGGGTGAGATCTATATGAGGCGGACTAGATCACACTAGGCTCCATAGCCTGTGATCTAACCCTCAAGATCTACCCTCCCTCGTCCTCTCTAGCTCAACAACTTATACAAAATAGGTCTCACAGAAAAACATTACGTATCACATCAACTCATGCATCAAATGAAATGAACCACACAAAATCCAACCCTCTATGATACCTATGTATCGCTATTTATACATTTCAGTCTCTTCGATCGTTTACAATACCTTACCAAAACCCTAACCCTATCATCATTAGGTATTCCTCCCATGTGTGCATGTTGTTCTTCCTTCTAGCTGTTGCTTTCCCTTGCATGCACACGTGTTGTTCTCTCTTCCAGCTGTTGTTTTTCTCGTGCATTCTTTCTTTCCCAAAAACACCATGCTTTTCCACTTTGGCCTTTGCTATGCCTCCAACAATATCCTATTCTTGTACTTATGCATTTTGTTTCTTTCAATATCTCTGATAAATTGACATATTTGTGATCATCCATTACTTCTTTTAACTATACCAACAAAGTATGATCTTTCTCTGATTCTTTCATTTTATGATTCTCTAACATGCTCTTATTCTCTTGACTCATGTTCATTTGTTCAACTTTAGCAATCATCTTTGGACCATCCTCAACTTCATGACCAACAAATTTACAATAGAGAAAAATAGGACCTGCACTAGGGCATTCCTTAGCAAGATGTCCCGGTCTTCTACAGTTATAGCATAATTTCAATCCTCTCTTTCTCTTGTATGTTCCCCAACTTCTTCTGTACTGCGCACTAGGATCACAGTGTTGGACCTGTAATCTAAAAAAATTATTTCTAGGTTCTTGCATCCACTTGTTAGTCCAAAAATTCTTTCTATGCATAGGAATAACATATATTTCTCTATTTAGATCAATTTTATTCACATCAAATCTTTCTTCTAACTGTACCCTAGCTTTCAAACTAGGAAAAAATCTATCAAACATACCTAGATTCATGCTTTCGAAACAAAAATTTCCATGTATCTTACTCTAAAAAGATTTACCTCTTTCAAGATCTTACCTCTTTTTCTTCAGATCGGGTTTCTTTCTTAGCACAGAGCTTCAAAAGTTAGGTAGAATACTACACCCTACAACAACAGATCTATGCACAAAGCTTCTCTTTTCTTTCAGTTCCCAACAATCACAGTTTCAAGTCCCGACAACGGAACCATTTGTTGGCACAGGGACAGACCCAGGGTTCAATGCTTCAACAATGCACCAACAAAACCCTAACTACCAGCCCTTTCGGCAACACATACGAAGCAGGAAAAGTCTCACCCAAGGTAGAGGCAGAGGGGATTACAAGACTCAAGTGTCTGTAACCAAGCTGGGACACAGATCTGTGATTATAAAACCTCACAGAGTACTTAGGAATAACAAGCATTCATTCCTTATATTTATTCACATCGCAGATCAAACCCTAAGTACAGATCGACGTAGTAACAATGAAAAAATATACATTGCACTTAGCATCAGAAGTTAAATCTAACATATTTAACATAGACAAATAACTAAGCATTCATAGATCTATCTATCATTCATGATAATCAATGCACTAAGAAGATCTACAACATAAATATCATAACACAAAGAAAACCATCAACACAGGATATATGTGGTTCACCCCAATGTGGGGCTACGTCCACCAAATGCTTATTCTTCTTTATTAGTCTTCAATCTCTTACATTCCTTTTCTCCTATGCACCAAGCCACAGAGCCAAGCTTCGCACCGGAAAGGTGATCTGCGCATTGCGCACCCGATCCACCTTCATTAGGTCAAGGCACAGAGACAACTCCTCTATGAGGCATAGATCCTTATATACATAGTCTGTTGCATAAAGAAACTCAGAACTACTTGCTTCTTGCACTTAGCTAGACACTACTTACTTCTCTATTTATACCTTACAATCTTTTATTATTTATACTTTTACATTCCTTACAAAAAGGCCTAATCATGGGTAACCCCATGGGACGACATCCCCTAACCCATTACATAAACCTTAATGAACCCCTTATTGGGTCCACAAAACAAGTGAGATCCTATGATCTCAGCTCTGTCTGGGTGTTCCATCTTCGACCAGCCTGTCGATGTCCAAAATCTGGTCAATCCTGACCAACGTTTCCTCAAAACTTGGTCGAGGGCCAACAACTGTGCTTATGGTTTATTCTGTGAATACTATAGATTGTTGGATTTTTAAATAAGATGAATGGATTTTATTGTTGTGTGTAGTCGTGCATTGGTTTATTGGTTTAAAACATGTCGGTTAACTTGGGGTTTTACTCTGGTTCTCTGTGGAAAATTACTATAATAGTGTAACAAGCTTTGAGTTTTGGTGTGTGGGTTTTACTACCAGTATTGGTCTTGAATTTTTGTCACTCCTTTTCATCTCGGTCGTGGTTATGTCTCAATCCTCCCGATTGTAATACAAATTGTTAGGAGTTGTACTATTCGTGCTTTGTTTTGACTGAGCTTAAGCACTCTTTTTTCATGGCATTGCCTTCACTATCATTGTGTTGGAAGCATTACATAGTCGAGTTTTCATCACCCATAAATTTTAATGGAAGCATGTATATATTTTGAGTTGGCCATGGGTTGCATTCAGGCATTCTCTCTATATTATTCTAAGTATTTGTTTCCTCTCGTCTCTGCTGGAGTGGCTAACTGTTATGCTTTGGTAACCCTCACGGTCAACTTTTTAAAGGTTAAAAATGTTTGTGGTGAATTTGGAAAGGACATAAGCTCTCTATTTCTTCAAATATTATTCCTTGATTAGTTGTTGTTACTTCTCTGTGACAACTTGTTTTAAAAAAAAGGCATGGGCTCTCTATGTTTTCAAAGACTCTTCCTTGATTGAGCCATCTCTTGTACCTATCTGTAATAAAGTTTTTAAAAGAGCATGAAATGTTTGTGTCTTAGAGACTATCTCATGTGGTCAAGCTATTTTCTCTTACCTCCATTGATGTGTTAAACCCTAAACATGATCTCGGCCTCATCAAGGTTTAAAAGACACATGTGTGTGCTTGGTTATGTTTTCTTAGGCACATCTTGGTTTTGTTTCTCCTCAGGCACTATTTGACTCTGTCTTTTGTTGAGAATTTTCTTTTGAAGGAAGTTTGTACATGTTTAATGTACACGAATATCAGGCTCAAAGTTACATTTTTTTTTGGTTAAATGTTATTGTTGAATCAAGACTTGTGTTGATTATATGAATGAACACCTTTGTGTGATTGAATCGGGGCCCGATTATGACTTTTGATGACAGTGGATTGTGTCAATCAGTGTTGGAAATTCAACAGTGGAGGTTAATATTGTTCTTATTCTTATTCGATTTTAAGAAATAAATATGGGAGGTGAATGGTTGGAATCACTATGCATATTATTTTATTTTTTTAAAGGGAAAAGGTTTAACATTGGAATATAAAAGACTGTGGCTCGAATGGTTATAATGTTATTGTAAATTGGCAATGATGTTACTATGTTGTTGCATAGATATTGTATAGGATGTGAAGGTTGTTATAATCGAAGCATTTTGGGCATATGAATTATCTTTTATTTGAGGTCAACAAGCATTTTGTCTGTAATCAAGGGACAGTTAAATGATTTTGGTTTTAAAGTGGATGCTTATTGGATTGTGGGTTTAAACAGAGTTATGGTTTTTGTTTGATTTAATTTATTTTTTATGAACAATATATGTATTATTCCCTCTTATACTATTACTTTTTCACTCATTATACCCGCTTCACGATCCCAATTTCATTTTTTTCACACCCTATTCTATAAAATAAATTAAAAACCCTGTATGGCAGTGGCAAAAGATATGACACAGAAATAGGTGGCAAGTGATATATTTTGGTATTGATTGCACAGTTATTTATTTAATGAATTGTTGAGAAATACTCATGTTTTTTCCCTGTCATACTACCAATTTTTCTCTCATTATAATCCCTCCAGATGTCCCATGAACCCTATTTCATCCCCTGCTCACTAGGAAATTATTAAATAATTTATTATGGATTGAATTGCATAGGTCTTATGTCAATTTCTAAGCCAAACTTTGTTTCATATTAACAGAATGTCATGTATGTTCAATTAAGGGATGGTTACTAATGAATTTCTACATATAGGATGAGTTTCTTTAGTGGAGGCAGTCATGGAAGAAACAATAGAGGAAGAGGTAACTAGAACAGAGGGCCTAGAAGGCCTAGATTCTCAATTCATTTTGATGTTGAGCCCCAGGATTTGAGCCAATTGTTTCAATCTAGGTTCTTCAATTGGATTGGGAAAGGGATAGTTTAGCCTAGACTAGAGAGGCCTCCCTTCCAGCCTCAAAATATCCCTGGTATTTGTGTGCCTCCTCATGTATCTATGCAACTAGGAGTTCTTGAAAATGATGGATGGTAGGATATTGTCAATCCAGCAGTCTCCCACCATCGTGGTT
The DNA here is from genome assembly GCA_900067695.1 of Picea abies. Lineage (NCBI taxonomy): Eukaryota > Viridiplantae > Streptophyta > Pinopsida > Pinales > Pinaceae > Picea > Picea abies. The sequence continues at coordinate 7,097 of CBVK0103758528.1, forward strand.
GGCCCAAATTGTCATTGCCTCCTCCTCCTCCAGCTATAAATCCTAATGTTCAAATTTCCCCTGTACATTCACATGTTCAGTCCTCTCATGCTAGAAAATGGCTTAAAAATGATGTTCCCCATGTACAAGACAAAGGTAAAGTTGTTGCCTAGCCTTCATCTCCTTCAAATGACTCATCAAAATCATTGTCCTCCCATATGCATCTTAAGGATGATTGCTCCCATGTTATTAGTGAGATTAAGCCTCAAGGTTTGAATCAACCTAAGGCTAATTCTGGCAAGTCCAAAGGGGACAATGGTGACAGAAGAAGGATTGCTTCTCAAAGTGGAAAATATAGATTTTAATTTATGTGTTTATGGTTGAGTTGTTGAAGACAATGGTCTACAAAACGTTTTGGACAACAAGTGATTTTTTTTGGGATAATGTGGCTATTTACATGTTTTGGATATGATTTGAATTATTTCTGATATTTAATATTCAAATTTTGGAAATATTTATGGGAGTTACAAGGAGACGTGTTTAAATGGTTATCTAATTGTGTTTATTTTTGTAAAGAATAAAAGAAGGGAGTCACAAGGGGTCCCACCTACTTAGTTATTATTAAATAATGACCCTTAACTATTATTATTATTACTTCCCTAAACTAAAATTAGTTAATTTTAATTAACTTAACTAAAGGAATTAGTTGATCTACTTAAACTGATTTGAAATGCATAAAATCAAAATGAGAAGGAAAAACAAGGGGAGGATAGAAGGAGAAAACAATACTAAGGTTTGCTCTTTTGTTTTCATGAGATAGTTCAGTTTTCATTCATTCTTGATTTCATTAAAGGCCTAATTCTCTTTTTGACAGCAGGGTCCTATTGTAGAAAGCGAGGTTCAAAGTTGAACCATATCATTCAGATGCTTGTTTCAGAAGTGTTGATCTATCTTTGATACTCTATGTATACTTGTCTGTTTATGGATTAAGTTTCGTAATTGATAAAGGATATTGTGCAGAATCAAATTGGCAGCAGTCTGTGGTAAGCTGATCCATATTTTAAAGTTCAGTTTTTACTTCTTGGCGGAGTCCTTTTGTATGCTATCCATCGGGGATATCTAAATTTGACTTTATTCCATGCCCTCACAAAGATTTTGTAAAGAGAAAGATACTTTGATTTCTTGGAATGAAATAAAGCAATTTTTGTTCTGTCTCATTTGTGTGTATTTGTGACTTGGTTACTTTTTCTTTTGATATCCACATTTACTTTCTGTAATCTATATATTTTCATAAAATTATATAAAAATTTCATATTTTGCAACAATATTTTCATTTAAAAAATCAGCCTAAGCCCTTGTAATTAATAATTGTGGATTGGGAAATATTTTTTGAGGCTATAAAACATAGGGTGATATTCCCAACTATCTTGTCTCAGCCAGGAAGGATTCGAAAATGCTTGAGTAAGATAATTCGTATATTTTCCTCAACAAGTCTCTCAAGAGGTATATGATATTGAAACAATGTATCTTTTTGTAAAAGAGAAAATGAACCAATACGTATTTTTAATAATAAAACATCACACCTCTTCATTTAATTAACACAAATGTTGACTTTTATGTTTATTAATTAATTTTAATTTAAAAAGAGATCCAAATCAGATAATTATTTTTGTACGAAAATTCTGGAGCGACGGAAACGAATTTAAAATTATACGACATGGGTTTTGCGCCGAACGTGCCCAATTAGCCGACAATGGAAAGTTTCCCCATAAAATGTGTGAGGTGGATGGTACATAAGGTTCTTTGAAGGAAAATTGCTGATATTTTTATACCAGATCTTTGACACCTATTGTATTCTATTGAAGCATCAGATTTGACCCTTTCTTCTTGTATTTGGAGAACATAAACTTATTTTTGAGGTTCCATTGTAAAGGTATTCCAATGATATCTGTTAGTGATCAAAATGAACTGGTATTTTGATGACTGTTCTCATCATCCTTCATTTGATATATCATTTTCTTCAGTCTCTTGGCCAGTGTCATACTCCCATCTCTTCATGAAAACTCTCGTTGATGGCTTTTACCTGTTTTCCAAATCATTGTCAGTTATTACTTGAAACCCTAGTTTTTGCCTTTTTCAAACAAAATATAATTTTTGTGGTGTGTGCACACTAAGTGATCTATGGCCTAAGTATAAACCTAAGCTACATTAATTATATGAAAAACTCCAAGTCATATTAAGGTCTAAGCCTAATCCAGCCTATCAGGTTTATGACTTTTTATAAAAGATCTAAGCTTTAGACTCTTATCAAAAGGTTGGGGACTTGCAAGCTATTTCCCAACTCAAGCCATAAGCCTAGTGCGCCAAGTCAGGAGTCAAGACAAAGCTCAAGTCCACATGTCACAAATCCATACAAAATCACAAGGTCATTCTCATACTGAGTCAAACAACAGGTTAAAGCTACCCAAGTCGACACACAAGTGCCGAGCCCACATACCAAACAATACATCAAAGCCACGGGTAAATTCTCAGTTTGTTTTGTATGACAAATCGCCAGATCAAGACATAAGTAAATACACAAAGCCTAGCACAATTTCCAAGCCCGACACCACTTGTTCCATCAGTTGATAGGTGCCCGAAATTTTGCAGATGGTGTTTTGAAATTCGATTGCTGGTAGATTTAAAGGTATATCATGCTACATGATTTTACAGGTGTCTTGTGATTGATAATAGTTCATTTTTGGAGCGGGCCACAAACAACAACCACGAACAGGTGAAGAGGGGCACTATTTTAATAAATAAATTGCTCTGATCATCATTAAAATAACAATAGAAAAATCAAAATGGTGTTTGTAGCAGGTGTGGTATTTGCATGGAAGTGATGTGTTACAACAAGGTTTCAATTGAACACGCAGATGCTTATGTGCCAAGATTAAGGGAGGTGTTCGAAATAAATGATAAAGGTTGGGGCGTGTGGTCTTGGGATCTAATTCCCGCATGCAGATTTGTTTGTGAATACACTAGTTTGGGTAGAGGAACTTAGCTGTGATGTTGAGGAAATAACAGACTTTGAATTAAATATTTGTGATATCCCATCTAGCTGCTCAGGAGGAGCACGGTATGAATTTATCTATTCTAGAAGGATTAACAATCTTGCTTCATGTTTTTATGCATTAACAACTCTTTTGGAGAGTTGTAGTCCCTCAACAGATCTATCAAATGAGTCCTACATAAATATGGTTGCCTTATTTGATAATGAAGAGGTAGGGTCAAATTCAGCCTGAGCAGGGACACCCATGATGAAAAGGATTACAAAATGTCTGACTCATAGATTTCCAGAGGAAGAAAGGCATCCTGATCAAACATAATGCAAATCAACATTATGCAACAATCACTATAACATCCTTTCTTTTTAAGGAAGTTGCAAATATGAATCATCTTTCAACTTAGGACTTTGTTGTGAGGAATGACATAAGGTATGGCTCTCCAATTGGTCCTATATTGGCATCAGGTGTTGGTATTCGCACTCTAGATTGTGACATTCCCCAAATTTCTATGCACAGTGTGCACTAGCATTTTAAGGCATTCTATCAAACTCTTTCTGCTGTCGCTGGGTGCTCCATGTTAGAACCATTCAAATGCATCTACGCTCCTATATTCTGATCATAGAAGCAACTCGTGTGATGGGGAACATTTCTCATGGTTCCATAAGAAGAAAACCCAGAAATTTCATTTGTACATAATAACACAATTGTTGTTTGCAATAAGACTGTGGCTTCTTATCCTTTTGAGGAAACTCTTGGGGATGGTAAGAGATCTGTTTGAATAAGAAGATGCATGTAAAGGAACACTAAGTTTTTGGTAAAACAACAGTTTTGAATATGAAGGGTTTCTTTTTGGCCAAAGACAGAGCTTTCACCAGCGCAAAAGGCAAGATCAGAAGAGTTTGATCCTTTTTTCTAGATGGCAGGGTATTACTCAACTATGGGGCATACATCTCCATATTTTCAGGCATATAATCATTATCAGGTTGATCATTTCCAAGAAATAAAATATACAGGTGCCAGGGAACTAGACAACTACAGAACTTTCGAAGATTATACAATATCCAGTGTGCTAAATTTAGCCTATTCTACATTAGTTGATTTTTGCAACAGTCCAGAGGACATCTACAGATAGAAGCAAAGACATGAATACAACATCATGCAACATCATAAGCCAGGACTTCAATGTTGATTAAGATTGGGTAAGTTTCATATGAAAGCATTGAAGGAAACATAATTGGGAGCATAGTTGCAGAATCAAGATGTACAGTAAAGGGGCATCTGATCACAAATTGGAAACAAATACATAGACATTAAAGCAATGGACATTTTCTGATGCCTGGGATCATTTTACTTTGCCAGGAGACCTCTATCACTTGATGCACATTTACTACCCATGGAATTTCCAGAAATCAGATCCATAATTGCCAGGCCAGATCAAGAACATCGTAAGGTGAATTAGTTGGTGAAACTACAGAAAGAAATGTTTGGAAAGATAAGCTGGAAAAAAGTGATTTTGGAGTATTTGAAAAGGTATGGGAGCATTGAGTGATTAACCACCAAATCAAGAAACACACAACATCAAAGATTCGTGGAGATTTTGAGACCAAATGTTAAATTGGTCAACTAAATTTTTGGTTATGGTTATTGAAAGATTCCGGCTATAGAAAACATGTGTCTTTACTCCCCATAACACAACAGAGTCCTAAAAGTAATGAAGAACATATGTCAAAGATCAACAAAAAGACAGTTTGAGTCCTAGGAACTAGTCTTTTGATTATTGTATTTGGTTAGTTTTAGTTTCTATATTTAGATATACAGATCCAAGTTTTCAGGATCTAAAAACTGATTGTAAAGGCTATAAATGCCTATCTTTTTAATAGATAGGGGTTCAATCCTGGATACATTTGGCTCATGTACTAAGACTCTTATCTTGATAATAGAATCACAGTCTTCTTTTGTTGTCAATGTTAGATTTGTTTATGCACTTCATTATTCTGTACTTTATTTCAGTTTAGCTCAGCTTCTAAGAACTATTATCTTCTTATTAAGCTCATGAACTCGAATTAAAGGAATTCTTACTATCTTGTATGACCCTACACACTGTTGTACTTGGTTATCTAGACTAGTATTCTTCATACCTTATTCCAATTACTCTGTCTGATTATTGATTTCTAAAAGCATTGTCTTATTCGAATGCATGATAAGTTGTTCTTCTCATTAGCCATTGAGTTATTCCATTGATCCAAGCATACATTTTATTAGATTTCTTAAGTTTCCAAGCATATTTGGCCTACAACCCTAAAGAGTTTCTTGGAGTCATAACAAATTGGCGTCGTTGCCGGGGAAAGAAGATTTAAGCTCAGCTTCCTTGGGAGACGACATTAGATCTACTCCTTGATGATAGACAAGGATTATAAATCATTTGGTTGTAATCATCTATCTGGCGACTCCATGAAAGACGAATTCAGTGGCGACTCCATTGTTCAGAAATCTGTTGGTGACTCCACTGGTATGACATGAACCAGATCTTTTCTAAGAGGCATGCGTTCTGTGATTTTTCAAAAATTGTTGGTTTCCCTAATCCAGTGCCTAGTAGAGATGAATGGGAAAACAGTCTTCCCAGATTTCGAGGAGAAGAGTGGGAAGTTCCAGCTAAACATTTGTTGGAATTTCATGATTACATGCATTGGTTGCAAGTTGTGCATGAGGATGTTCAGATCAGGCTATTATGTTTTTCATTAGAAGGGATTGCTCATGATTGGTACCGGTCTCTGCCTATTACTAGTATCATCTCTTTAGCTGATTTTCATGCTGCCTTCCATGTGTTTTGTAAAGGCATATTTTCATATGACTTTCTATTTTCTGAATGTTTTCATGAGTTTAATTTGTTGAATAAAAATCCAAATATTCAAGAAGACTTTGTTGTAGCAGAAGACATCTATAATCATGATCAAGAGTTTGTTGAACCACATTTTGAAAATCATGATGATGTTTTTGACCTTGTATTGAACGCATCTATTAAAGATGGTTGTCACCAAGATCAAGAGGTATTGAATGATTGTAATAACATAGAAACATCTAGCATTATATCAGATGTATCTACTACTTTAGATATTCATGAAAATCAACATATCCCTTTTGAAGGTTTTGAGGTCAAAGAGAAAATATATATATCAACAGGAAGAATTGGCAGATCAACAAGTAACACTTTCAGATCTGTAGTAAATGATGAGGGCATCCTATAGTTTCAAGATTTGCAGCGACTGGAAGTTTGCAGCAGATATGAAGAGGAAGATGATGAGCATAAAATTTTAGATCAGGGGTTGACTATGCATTTTTCTCCGACAAAGGTTGAGCAGTCCACATTCATCATTGAGATTAGGGAGGGAAGCCAGTAGTAACATTTTTGTTTATAGTCAGAACATAAGCTTGAAGAGGTATTCCTTTACTATTTTATTGATCCTATTGTCGATTTTCTGGAATCATTGAGTAGTATAAAGATCAAGATATTCTTTTCAGATGAAGACTGCTTCTATCATTTTTTCATAACACATCTCTGTTGGCTACACATTCTCTAATTTTTGGGATCAAGATCAAGAATTTTTTCAGCAAATAAATTTCTTACATGGATTCATTGGAAGCATGAGTTTACTTGATTAAGAAGCAGTGCAAAGTGTTACTGTAGGAATAGGCAGAAGAATAAGCTCACCATATGAGCAACTAGGTTGTTTTCAGTTACTGGTTGAATAAGCAGAGTAGGCTACAGGTTTCCAAAGATCAGTTGCACAAGCCAGATGACTCCATGCCCAATGCTAAAGGTGACTGGAACTACTAGGTTCTTGGAAATCTCGTAGGGAGGTCTCCATCCCAGTTGGAGCTAGTTGTTAGCGATCAAAATGCACTAGTATTTTGATGACTGTTCTCATCATCCTTCATTTGATATATCGTTTTCTTCAGTCTCTTGGCCAGTGTCATACTCCCATCTCTTCATGAAAAATCTCATTGATGGCTTTTACCTGTTTTCCAAATCATTGTCAGTTATTACTTGAAACCCTGGTTTTTTCCTTTTTCAAACAAAATATAATTTTTGGCCTAAGTATAAACCTAAGCTACATTAATTATATGAAAAACTCCAAGTCATATTAAGGTCTAAGCCTAATCCAGCCTATCGAATTGCTCGTGATTGGTACCGGTCTCTGCCTTATGCCAGTATCAACTCTTTGGTAGATTTTCATGCTGCTTTTCATGTGTTTTGTAAAGAAAATTTTCTAGCTGATCTTCTATATCCCGAATGTTGTCATGAATTCAATTTTATGAATGAAGCACAAAACATTCATGAAGATTTTACTGCAGTAGAAGATATCTCTCATTATGATCGAGATATTGATGATCTTCAGGATGTTAACCATTATATAGATGATTTTGACATTACACCAAATGCATTCACTGTCTTGGGTTGTCATGAAGATCAGATCTTTCCATTCAAAAATCCAAAGCATGATCAACAAATTGATATATCAGCAGATGACAGTTTCGAATCTGCTGCAAATACTAAGGACAATCTTCAACTTTCAGATTTACAGACAATGGGAAATTGCAGCAAATATGAAGAGGAAGATGATGAGCATAAAATTTTAGATCAGCGGTTGACCATACATTTTTTCCGACAAAGGTTGAGCAGTCCACATTCATCATTGAGATCAAGGAAGGCAACCAACACCAACATTTCAGTTTGCAGCCGGAACAAAAGCTTGAAGAGGTATTCCTTTATTATTTTATTGATCCTATTGCTGAGTTTCTGGATTCATTGAGCAGCATAAAGATCAAGATATTCTTGTCAGATGAAGGCTGCTTCTATCATTTTTTCCGAACACATCTCTATTGGCTACACATTCTTTAATTTTTAGGATCAAGATCAAGAATTTTTTCAGCAAATAAATTTCTTACATGGATTCATTGGAAGCATGAGTTTACTTGATTAAGAAGCAGTGCAAAGTGTTACTGTAGGAATAGGCAGAAGAATAAGCTCACCATATGAGCAACTAGGTTGTTTTCAGTTACTGGTTGAATAAGCAGAGTAGGCTACAGGTTTCCAAAGATCAGTTGCACAAGCCAGATGACTCCATGCCCAATGCTAAAGGTGACTGGAACTACTAGGTTCTTGGAAATCTCGTAGGGAGGTCTCCATCCCAGTTGGAGCTAGTTGTTAGCGATCAAAATGCACTAGTATTTTGATGACTGTTCTCATCATCCTTCATTTGATATATCGTTTTCTTCAGTCTCTTGGCCAGTGTCATACTCCCATCTCTTCATGAAAAATCTCATTGATGGCTTTTACCTGTTTTCCAAATCATTGTCAGTTATTACTTGAAACCCTGGTTTTTTCCTTTTTCAAACAAAATATAATTTTTGGCCTAAGTATAAACCTAAGCTACATTAATTATATGAAAAACTCCAAGTCATATTAAGGTCTAAGCCTAATCCAGCCTATCGGGTTTATGACTTTTTATAAAAGATCTAAGCTTTAGACTCTTATCAAAAGGTTGGGGATCTGCAAGCTATTTCCCAACTCAAGCCATAAGCCTAGCACACCAAGTCAGGAGTCAAGACAAAGCTCAAGTCCACATGTCACAAATCCATATAAAATCACAAGGTCATTCTCATATCAAGTGAAACAACAGGTTAAAGCTACCCAAGTCGACACAGAAGTGCCAAGCCCACATACAAAACAACACATCAAAGCCACGGGTAAATTCTCAGCTTGTTTTGTATGCCAAATTGCCAGATCAAGACACAAGTAAATATTCAAATCCTAGTGCAATTTCCAAGCCCGACACCACTCGTTCCATCAGTTGATAGGTGCCCAAAATTTTGCAGATGGTGTTTTGAAATTTGATTGCTGGTATATTTAAAGGTATATCATGCTACACGATTTTACAGGTGTCTTGTGATTGATAATAGTTAAGTTTTGGAGTGGGCCACAAATAACATCCATGAACAGGTGAAGAGGGGCGCTATTTTAATAAATAAATTGCTCTGATCATCATTAAAATAACAACAGAAAAATCAAAATGGCATTTGTAGCAGGTGTGGTATTTGCATGGAAGTGATGCGTTACAACAAGGTTTCAATTGAACACGCATATGCTTATGTGCCAAGCTTAAGGGAGGTATTCGAAATAAATGATAAAGGTTGGGGCGTGTGGTCTTGGGATCCAATTCCCGCATGCAGATTTGTTTGTGAATAGACTAGTTTGGGCAGAGGAACTTAGTTGTGATGTTGAGGAAATAACAGACTTTGAATTAAATGTTTGTGATATCCCATCTAGCTGCTTAGGAGGAGCATGGTATGAATTTATCTATTCTAGAAGGATTAACAATCTTGTTTTATGTTTTTATGCATTAACAGCTCTTTTGGAGAGTTGTAGTCCCTCAACAGATCTATCAAATGAGTCCTGCATAAAGATGGTTGCCTTATTTGATAATGAAGAGGTAGGGTCAAATTCAGCCTAAGGAGCAGGGACACCCATGATGAAAAAGATTACAAAATGTTTGACTCATAGATTTCCAGAGGAAGAAAGGCATCGTGATCAAACATAATCCAAATCAACATTATGCAACAATCACTATAACATCCTTTCTTTTTAAGGAAGTTGCAAATATGAATCATCTTTCAACTCAGGAATTTGTTGTGAGGAATAACATAAGGTATGTCTCTCCAATTGGTCCTATATTGGCATCAGGTGTTGGTATTGGCACTCTAGATTGTGACATTCCCCAAATTTCTATGCACAGTGTGCACTAGCATTTTAAGGCATTCTGTCAAACTCTTTCTGCTGTAGATGGGTGCTCCATGTTAGAACCATTCAAATGCATCTACGCTCTTGTATTCTGATCACAGAAGCAACTCGTGTGATGGGGAACATTTCTCATGGTTCCATAAGAAGAAAATCCAGAAATTTCATATGTACATAATAGCACAATTGTTGTTTGCAATAAGATTGTGGCTTCTTATCCTTTTGAGGAAACTCTTGGGGATGGTAAGAGATCTTTTTGAGTAATAAGATGCATGTAAAGGAACATTGAGTTTTTGGTAAAACAACAGTTTTGAATATGAAGGGTTTCTTTTTGGCCAAAGACAGAGCTTTCACCAACGCAAAAGGAAATATCAGAAGAGTTTGATCCTTTTTTCTAGATGGCAGGGTATTACTCAACTATGGGGCATACATCTCCATATTTGTAGGCATATAATCATTATCAGGTTTAGAATTTCCAGGAAACAAAAGATACATGTGCCAGGGAACCAGACAACTACAGAACTTTCGAAGATTATACAAGATCCAGTGTGCTAAATTTAGCCTATTCTACATTAGTTGATTTTTGAAACAGTCCAGAGGACATCTATAGATAGAATTAAAGACATGAATACAACATCATGCAACATCATACGCCAGGACTTCAATGTTGGTTAAGATTGGGTAAGTTTCATATGAAAGCATTGAAGGAAACAAAATTGGGAGCATAGTTGCAGAATCAAGATGTACAATAAAGGGGCATCTGATCACAGATTGGAAACAAATACATAGAAATTAAAGAAATGGTCATTTTCTGATGGCTGGGATCATTTTACTTTGCTGGGAGACCTATATCACTTGATGCACATTTACTACCCATGGTCCAGAAATCAGATCCATAATCGCCAGGCCAAATCAAGAACATCGTAAGGTGAATTAGCTGGTGAAACTACAGAAATAAATTTTTAGAAAGATAAGCTGGAGCAAAGCGATTTTGGAGTATTTGAAAAGGTATGCGATCATCGAATGATTAACCACCAAATCAAGAAATACTCAACATCAAAGATTCGTGGAGATTTTGGGACCAAATGTTAAATTGGTCAACTAAATACTTGGTTATGGTTATTGAAAGATTCCAGCTACATAAAACATATGTCTTTACCCCCCACGACACAATAGATTCCTAAAAGTAATGAAGAACAGATGTCAAAGATCAACAAAAAGACACTTCAAGTCCTAGGAACTAGTCTTTTGATTATTGTATTTGGTTAGTTTTAGTTTCTATATTTAGATATTTGGTTAGTTTTAGTTTCTATATTTAGATATACAGATCCAAGTTTTCAGGATCTAAAAATAGATTGTAAAGGCTATAAATGCCTATCTTTTTAATAGATAGGGGTTCAATCTTGGATACATTTGGCTCATGTACTAAGACTCTTATCTTGATAATAGAATCACGGTCTTCTTTTTTTTGTCATTGTCAGATTTGTTTATGCACTTCATTATTTTGTACTTTATTTCAGTTTAGATCAGCTTCTAAGAACTGTTATCTTCTTATTAAGCTCATGAACTCGAATTAAAGTTATTCTTACTATCTTGTATGACCCTACACACTGTTGTACTTGGTTATCTAGACCATTATTCTTCATACCTTAGTCCAATTACTTTGTCTGATTATTTATTTCTAAAAGCATTGTCTTATTCGAATGCATGATAAGTTGTTCTTCTCATTAGCCATTGAGTTATCTCATTGATCCAAGTATACATTTTATTACATTTCTTAAGTTACCAAGCATCTTTGGCCTACAACCCTAAAGATTTTCTTGGAGTGTTAACAATATCTTCATGGAGTGAACAATCCCTTCACTTATGTTCAATTGCTTCTTCTATGAATGGATGCAAGTAACAAAATTCAACATAAACGTTTGCTAGGATACTGATATGAATACATAAACATTAGTCAAGTTCTCAGTGACCATATTTATCCTCTTTCCATCAATGTCAACAACATACACTATGTCCAATTTTGACCATATTACTCCCCTTTGACATCAATTCCAACACCATGTCCAACCGATTATTATACAATTAAAGGTAAAAATTGATAGCCTATTTTTTATAAGTAAAAAAAATTTAGTGAAAAAACAATGTAGATGTTAATTACATGATGTTAAATTTGTCCTATAATTATTTTTCATTTCAATTATTATTGGTTCTATTTGTATACTTCAAGGAATGAAACATACCTATAGTGATTTGATGAAATGGCCAGTATTGAACACTTTGTGTACCAACGGAAACTTCTCGGGATCATCCACTTAAATTTCTTTGAACATTTTTTATCTTGATATTTTCAACACCAGATGGAAATGTGGATGACATCTCTAGCTTCCCAACAGTGTTATTTTTCATCTACAAAACAATTCCATGAAATATGTGATGTTAGTAGCGGGTTTCTTATTAATTTTTTCCCTTATAATTCATTATATTCCAATATCTTACCATTGTGTTGTTGTGTGAAACCATATTTTGGGTTTTTGTGAAGAGGATGAGAAAGAAGTTAGTCCCTCTATCATATAGCCCTCACTCGGAGCAAAGGAAAAGTAAGTTCTTGCCCTTGAAATAATTGATCAAGTGGAAATAACATATACAAAGGTAGGGGAAAAGGAAATAGCATGCACATTATGAATGGGAGAAAGACCAAATGAAGAGAACCTATCTACTACTCATGTAACAATTATGAGCTCTACTTCTCCTTGAGTGACTAGAGGATAGTGATTGGAACAAAAAATAGATGTATCAAGTAAATATTTGTTATGTAGGTATGTCATGTAGCGAGCAAGGAGAACCATCAAAAAAAAAACATGAGTAGCTTCAAGTATAGATCTATACCTTCATGATCAATAGATAGCATTGGTAGCTTTAGATCATGTATGTATCTGGAAAAAGAAAAAGGAATACATAAAATGAAGCAATTTGATTATGTAATTTCTTATGGTGTTGGTTTTATCATTTAATAAGAAATGTCAAAATCACAATATAATAATGTATGAGTGGATGGTGAACCCATTCATTACCTTGAGTCGAGTTCACATTTTACTAAACAACCCAGAGAATTCAAGCTAATCCAAAAGAAAACTACAACAATCTGATAGTTGCTAGAACTTACATTAGTTCGGGCATGTAATTTTCAATCCAATTAAAGCTAGTACCCTTACAGTTTGAATTATTTATTAATTTTGTGTTAAATTTGAATTTTTAATCCAAATTCAAATGTGACATTAGATATATATCTTTATTCTTTATATTGTTCATTACTAGAGTTCTCAAAAATTCAAACAACGTTGAAAGGGAAAGTGAGGAATTAGAACTTCTATCTTTAGTATGGCCTTCTTTCTCATTTGTAAACATAAATAACATTAATTCGTCACAATCACAAGTAAATCATGAACACCTATCTTTCTAGGAATTATCTACCAATTGGATGCAAAATAAGGGAATTCCACCCAACCATAGGATTCCTACTACACCAATTATCTCTGCAACAAAGGATAGCCCCAAGTTGAGGCTATGAATCCACAACGGTGAATTTACGTATGGTTGGGTCTAACTCTCTTCACACAGCCCAAGTTCTAGGTTCACAATCAATTTTCAACCTACAAAAATCCCAATCCATATCCCACTTTCCTCATCAGCCTCTACAACCTAAGGAATAGGATCCCCTTCTCTACTAAGTAGTCCCTCAAGCTATCCTACTTCCCTTTAAGGCTCCAACACAGGTTGAATAGAAAATCTCATTACTAGGATTCTGGCGATTCTCAATTGTAGTTCAATTCCTCAATGACAACAATTAACATTACATACACTCTTCAATTTCTTCATAATTATTAGTTATAAATTAGAATAACTTATAAAGTAGTTATATAGCCTCTTACACTCACAAAAAACTCTCCCAAATTTCCCAACCAAAGGGAAATTTGAACACTCTGAAATAATTGATAATTCAATTTCCCCCATAAAATGGTAATTCGATCAGAATGGTGATTCAAATAAGAATGGTAGTTTGAACAAAACGGTCATTCCAACTGCCTGGAAATATGAACTCCCTCTATAAGGCCAGAAATGCATAGTGTAAATTGCATGGCATGAAGGGGTCGTGTATCTCTATGGAGAGCCCATGTACCTCCTTCATGAAAATAATCCTCATCTTCGGATAAAATAATACATGGATTAAAGAGAAATAATTAAACAATATGAAGGAATTATGTAGTTCCCTATTCCCCACTTTTATTTCCCCTCTTGTGAGGCCATAGCCCCCATTATTTATCCTTCCTCTTTTACAGCTTGTGATGTAATTTATTAAAATTCATTAAACAATTACAAGTCGCAATTGTCTAGCTTATAGCCACTCATCATGTGCACATATACATTACTATATTAGGGATCAAAATTGGGGTATTACATTCCATTGTCCTCAAATTTTGCACCATCCGCAATGCACATCATCACTATATACAATAACAACAATTTTACATCAATGTTTTTCAAAATAAATGCATTTATGCCTCTCACATAGCATCCTCTGTCTCCCACGTTGCTTATTTAGGGTTTTTATGGGTCCATTATACCTTTACCTGCCCTATGTCTCTATTCCTTAGCACAATAACCTTCATGTCCAAGATACACACTGGTTGTACCTAGAAGAATTCTTCGAGTTCCACCTGGATCAAAGCACAAAATTAGTGACATGGTTAGGATCATGCACAAATATTTTCAACAATGACACATGAAACACATTATGATATTTTATGGTAGCAAGCAATGCAAGTATGTATGAAACAATCCCTATTATATCCAAGATCTCAAATGGACCACAATATTTGGTTGCTAGCTTAGTGCAGCTCCCCAACTTCGAGGAAATATTCTTTGAGTCAAGACCTAGAATTTAGTTATTACATTCATGTTTGTATATTTGTGTTGTCCTTATTTTTTTATCTATTCCATTTAATGGTTGGCTAGACCCTTTAATTGTAATTGTACCCTTTGTCTCATACATATACCAAGGAGACCTAGTTTTAGAGATGATCTCATATTGTGCATTTTTTATATTGTAAATGGAGGTTTCCCCCTCAAAGAGGCTTCTCATTCATTCTTCTCTCTAAATCTCAAGGCATGGATTTACTAGTATTTCTATTTTTATACTTTTTGGGTGTTTGGCACATAACATTTGGTTTTAGAGAATTTAATCCTTAGCTTCGTTTGCTTCAAATGAGTCATCTTGGTATTTTCACTATCATTTTTATGGGAATTTTTAGATAGTGAAATTTTTGGGATCCTCGTAAGACATAATGAAGTACCTATGGTAAACATTTCAAGCTCTAGTTGACTATACTTTCATAAAATCATATTTTGGAAAATAGGGTTTTTAACTAGTCTGAAATAGGTGTTCTTGGTAAATATTCATATATGAAGCTAGAGAGGTCCAAATTGAGTTCCACTAGTTCCATTGAAAAGAACATGGATCATATTATTTCAGGTCCAAATATTAGAATAAGATATGAAAAATTGAACATGTTGCAGGTCGTACAAGCTCACCCTCCTGAAAGGGACAAAAACAACAAGTTTTGGGAAAGTTACCATAAATTTCTCTTGGCACATTGAAATTTTCTCAAACCTATGGAGTTCCAGAGAAGACATATCAGGCTATGACATGCCAAAATTTCAAATTCACAGGGATAGAAATTTCATAAATACTTTAGGAGAAATGTCGACCAACAAGATAGTCTACAAACTAGGTTTTTAAGGTTATGTTAACTTGAAATTAGTATAACATTTGATTGGAATGTTTTTTTTGTTGATTCAAAATTTGTGATAAGCAGAAAACATAGGAGTATTATTGTTTTCCCACATGGAAAAGGATTCTGCAAAAAAATATTCACCTTCTAAACCTCCAAAGAACTCATTTATGACTCTAGAATAATGTGAAGACTTACAGAACCAAGTATCCCAATTGAGGAACCAATTTAATGACATGGGTGATAATGTATTGAAAAAGGTTTATGTGGCACATTCACAAGAAATCCTTCAAAGGGAAATTGAATATAAAATGGAAAATTTCATGGATCAAAAGATGGAACCATTACAAAATTCCATGGAATCCATGCTCTTACATATCTTGGATGAGAGGTTCTCTAAAATTGATATTGTGACCCAAGGAAATCAAGAAAATAAGGAGAACAAAATTGTTGAACCCCAATCACATATGGGGAATATTTTAACACATTCGTAGAACAAAAATATTTAGTCCTAAAATCATGATCATTCATCACTCCAAGATCCACATCATCGAGGGTTCAAATATGGACTAAGGAACTACTTGATTCCTAAGATCAATATGAGTAATTTTGATGGTAAAAATATTATAACATAGATATTCCAAATGAAAAAATTATTTCATCTACACCAAGTGCCAAATTTATAGAAGGTAACTCTTGCATCCTTGTATTTAGAACTTGATCAATTTGTCTAGTACTGATAACTTTGTAAATGAAAAAAGGGTTATATTGTCTCTTGGTCCATTTTAACAAATAAATTGATAGCACATAATGGTGATATTAAGAGCAACACATTCTTTAGTTAATTGATAAATCTTCAGCTAAGATGTCCAATTACAAAGCACATTCGATAATTTCAAAATATGATTCTCAGAGTAAAGATCATTCCAAAGGATAATTTGTTAGATATATTTATGGGCACTTTAAATGACAACATTCAACATGAGGTGCATCTCTTGGAACCTAAATCCTTGGACTATGCTTTCAATGGGGTAAGGAAAGTTGAAAGTAAAAATATGGCTACTAGAAGGGACATGGTCACTAATAACTATATATAGCGTCATGTTCCCCCTCCTAGCCTCACTAAACCTAAAAGATTGGCACCTGAAGAAATGGATGAAAGAAGAGAAAAGGGACTATGTTTCAATTGTGACAGAAAGTATAGTAAGGGGAATAAGTGTGGTGAGAGGAAATTATTCTACATAGATCATGAAGAGAAAGAAGATCAATAACTCAAACTGTCGCAATATATAGAACTATAAGAGACTACTCTAACCATATATTTTCATGCATTTGTTGGAATCAACACTCATCAAACTCTCAAGATAGAAGGATATATCAAAAATAAAAGGTTAATAGTGTTGATAGATTATGGTAATACCCATAACTTAATTAATTGCAAATTAGCCAAACTTCTCAATTGTTTTATATTTATAGCACTAAAGTTTCAAGTAATGATTGTAAATGGATGTACCATAAGTTTTTCAAGAAAGTGTCATAGTATTAAGCTCACTATGGGAGAGCATTTATTGGATACTCCAATGATGGCAATCCAAATGGATGGTGTTGATGTTGTATTAGGCGTCCAATGGTTACAATTATTAGGAACAATGGCTCATGATTTTCAAGAACTTTTCATGAGATTTTCCTCAAAAGGAAATGAAATTAAACTCAAAGGCATCCAAGAGAAATTATCTAAAGCGATAATCTCTAACAACATGAAAAAATTGCTAAAAAGGGGACATTGTGGCGTAATTGCATGATTCTGCTCACTAGATGTTCAAACATCTAGACCATCTCTTCCCATGTATATCCAACAAGTGATCGACGACCATTCCAAGGTATTTGGAGAGATGCCTAAAGGTCTTCCAGCTACTCGATATCATGACTATGTTATTCATTTTCAACCAAGAAGTGTACCACCTAACATCAAACCTTACAAGTACCCATATGCATAAAAAAGTCAGATTGACCATATGGTTCAAGAAATGTTATAGGTTGGCATCATTTAACCTAGCCAAAGAAATTTATCTTCACTAGTGGTGATGGTTTATGAAAGTGAAGGCTCATGGCGTATGTGTCTATATTATATAAATCTCAACAATATAACCACTAAAAATAAGTTTCCTATTAAGTTTCCTATTCTTGACATTGATGAATTATTAGATGAAATATTGCAAGGAGCAATTTTCCTTACCAAGTTGGATCTCCATTTTGGATATCCTCATATCATAATGACACAATAAGACGTCCCTAAAACAAACTTTAGAGAACACAAAGGTCACTATGAGTTTTTGGTGATTTTGTTTGGCCTTGTTATCCCCGATATCTTTTATGATGAAGCACAAAGGTAGGTATCAGGGAACGTTGTTGGATTGGCTTCATTCGTTGTTTGATTACACGAACATGCAGCCAAGAGGTAAGTGTAGGTAATTGTTTTACTTTCTACTTATGATTACTTTATGTACACATGCTATATTTTGTGGGGTGGCAATACCACCCCACCTTTGTTGCTGATACTTTCTTGTCAATTGTGAGCAGGTCTATAGGTTTATGCTAGATATTGCTGAGGTTCTCATGCGCTCTACAGTTAGCACATGTCCCTGAGTTGGAGCCAAATGTTATCCCCGATATATAGGGAGAACTAGGAGATCATGTCTCGAGGTCCATAGGTCCTAGACATGGAGTACCGAGAGCGAGATTGACTTGAGCATGGCCCTGGAGGGCCCATCTTTCCTCTTCTTCATCAGATTTGTCATATTAGCAGCAACAGCTTCCATCACCACCGGCCTACGCTCGTATCGGAGGGGACTCTTGCTCCATGAAGTAATTGGTCCAAGGTATCATGGGATGTGTCATATTTGATCGTTATAACCTTCTTATATATGCATTAGGTTCCTTTCATTTCTGATGACTACTTGGATATTACACTAATCCACTTGACCATTGTTCGGGTGATTGATGGGGTGACTTAGCAAGTTGATATTCATGGGTTTTGGTTAGCCACCAAGGGGGATTTGCAGAGCCATCGTCTGCTCCCACCATTTTTGTCATTTTACATCTTATACCCCACACATCTATCCCATTCCCCTAGTCCGGCCATTAGGATGACCTTTGAGGGTTACACTTTGTCTTGTGGGAAGAAGGGGCTAAAGGCCCAAGGGGTAAGAGCCAGCCTTATCATCTCTGCAAAGATACCAGTGGGTAACACTGTCAGCTCTAGTCACCACACCAAGGCAGTTTCCTCTGGTCAGACCTTGAAGTAAAAAAGAAAGAAAAGCAATAAAAGAAAAATAAAGGCAATAAAGGGCTTGGAAAAAATGCATCCATGACGGGTACAACTCGCCTCCTACAAAGGCACCCACAGACAATACCTGCCCTTGGTCTTACTGTGATTGGACATCCATAAAAACCATATCACCTCATAAAACATGGCTTGAATGATCTTTTGAGGAAACTTTCCATCTCTTGTGGGTATTAGCCCAATAGGTTGTCCTGTTGGTTTTCTTCAGCTTTGTATAGTAGATCTGTGTAATATCTTTGAGCTCTTAGATGATATGTTAGGGATTTCATGCATGCATTTGATAACTTTAATGATGAAATATGATTTGCATTGCTATGATCCCGAGGATTGATGAGCCCATGGAGGGCGTAGTCTTTGAGGTGCAGGACCATACCCGACGGACAGGTACCAGTGGACCGGTACACATGGGGATATGATTAGTTCGGACCTCCATGGGGCTAAAGAGCCCATCAGATGGTTGTTGGGATGGCAAAGGCAAGACAACGTTTGTGATGAGCCTTTGCATAAAGAAGAAGAAGGACGCCCTCACCCAGGATGCTTTGGCAGAGCTCGACCTAGGGAGATCACCCACCGCAGATGAGATGATGGTGTTGATGGACAGGACGCCACCCAGGACAGGCTGGACATTTTCTGGAGGATGTGGTAGTGTGCTTGGACCATTTGGCATGTGTGGCATCTTGCTGGAGCCCCAGAGGGGCCAACGTTTTGCTCCTTGGATGCTGATCTTGCCCAAAAAGGGCCAACGTCTCCCTCAGAGGGGCCTAACGTCTCCCTTTTAGCTCATAATTTTGACATTTTAGCATTTAATGTGACAAATAATGTAATATTGTTAAGTCAGCCTTGTCAGTTGTTTTAATGACCTATTTTTGAAATTAAAGGTCTTTTGGATGATATAAAGAGAGGATGTTGCCTCTCATTTGAAACATAACACAACTCACTCTCTTGTGAGAGGATTACTTTTAGTCTTTTGTCTTGTATTTGGCTCTTGGAGTTGAGGCGCTAGACTTGAGGAGGATCAATTTTAGCATGCATATGGTGTTTTTATCATTGGAAGGTTTACAACTAGGGTTTGATTAGCTCTTCTTTGATTTGTAAGTATATTTTTCATGCAAAACTTCTTGATTGAATGGTTGTAGGTTAAATATCTTACTTTTATGGTTACATTGTTGCTATTTTGCTTAATCATTGAAACCCTAGGGAGCAAGCACACACGTAGGTCATTGCTTCATGTCCCCATGATAAAAACTTGTTTAGCCATTTGATTAAGAAGAATATAGCCTAGCCATTGCTACACTAATTCTCCTTTTTATTGAGTTAGTTTGAAACATAAATTGAAGAAAGAAGACGTCCTAGGCCTAATTGACTTTACACCTAGGGTTTGACTCTTAGGGTTTGAAGAGCCTTGGCCCTACAACACTTTTCAGCCCTAGATTTATTTTTTGAAGCTAGCCGTTTTTGCCAAAGAGTTTTAAGGAAAGAGGGAGGAGCATGAGGCCTTTCTTAAGCAACACCGGAATGAGCCTCCTCCCCTTAGGGTTTTGACTTCATGGCCCTGCCACTGCAACACCATTAAGCCTAACTCTCCTCTCCTTAGATTTAGATCCTTCCAAGCCTTTAGCCTTACTCCTTGACTCCATAATACCCTAGGCACTGGTCTAAAACTTGCAACGTTGAGTCTTTTGTGTTAAAACAAACTTTCTAGCTTTCAAAAATTGAAACCCTAACTAACTCTAGTGACTTACTAGCCCTAACTATATGATGACGTCTTGCCTCTTTTGAAACTTTTGCTTGGTATTAAACTTGCGGCTAGGTCATCCATTGATAGACATTGAAGTGTTGAGTATTTTCATTGGTTTATTTTGCAAAACATCCATCTCATAGTCTAGCAAAACTAACCTAGAGTAGGGCTGACGTGACCCTTAGAAGGCTTGACGCAGCAACATTATATGTGAGCATATTTATGGTATTTAATGCATTTTAATAATTGAAGGATTGATATTGTACATTGAGTGCTCTATATCACTTTGTATTTATTGAAGAAGTAATATTATAAGCCATAGCTTTTATTGCAATCATTAACTTCGTCAATAATTACATTTATTATTGCTCATGTATATTAAAGATAGTCATTAACAATTGAAGAACTAACCACCGTGGCATATTTTAGCTTTATTGTTGCCTTGTCTCGCAAACAGGTGCCTATTCTATGGAATAACTTCTTTCTGACTATCTTTCTTGGCAGTAATCTGTGAGGGGGGAAAACCTACTTTGACCTTTTGAGCCTTAACCTCTCGATCTTTTTCCCTTTCAATACCCCAGATTACTAGGGATGTATCCCTTGGGATTAGCCACCCTAAATAGAAAGAGCACCCCATCGAGGTGACAGTGGGTGGGGAAGCTCCTGTTACGCCAGTTTGACTCTTGCCTTCAAGCTACTAAACCTATCCTACAAACTAAGCGATAACATGCGGGTCTCTTCTTGAGGTTTTGGACTGAGAAATTCAGCCTTGAAACGAAGGACTTCGCACATGCCCTAGTATGGATAAGGTTGTACTCCCTACCGCATGAGTTCTGGTTGGAAGAGGTATTGGCCAACATTGGCAACACCATTGGTGTGTATGTCAAATCCTCAGAGGTCATGAAACAAAGAAGATACACCTCATATGTGCGCATTTGTGTTTACCTAAACATCCCCAAGCCGCTCCCAGGATCTATTTCCCTAGAATATCATGACGAGGACTGGTTGCAAACCATTGACTACGAACACATTCCATTCAGATGGAGAAAATGTCATGAGCATGGGCACCTCTTTAGGGACTTCCCCCTCAATGCAACAAGAAAATATGGTAACCCAGAATCCAACAAAAACAATGAAGGCTTCATTCAGGTGCCAGGAAGGCGCAAACAAGGAAGATGAAGGTAGGTCACCCAGGCAAACAAATATCCGACCACCAACAATCAATATGATATTTTGCAACACCAATCGAAGAACCTAGCCACCTCACAGGCTCCACCTATAGAGAAAACACCTCAGTAAACAGGGAAAGGGGAAGCAGAGGAAGCCCAAGATCCAACCCTACCTACCCCCCCACCTTGATCCAACACTACAGTCGTGGAACAATCAAAACTCGAGGATGGAGATGTCAAAATAGATTTGGACAAGCAAGAACTGGTGGGTGTTGACCTGGAGCACCTTGAACACGCTTATCGACACCAAAAACTCTATACCATACCCCCATACCAGATGAGAAAACTCCACAAGGTCTTCCTTAACTCCTCAGTATGATCCACCGCCAAATCCAATGCGGGATTGGGAATACAAGGAAATACGCAGAAGGAACAGTGCAAATCTCAGAAATATGAAAAGAAAAGGGGAAGGAAATCAACCAACAAGCTCATTCAAGAGATAAGGCACTTCATGGTTAACTTAGACCAGATCCATCTCATCTCAAAGAGCTTTCCCCCCCTCCCTTCCCCATCCTCATCATGAAGATTATCTCTTGGAATATAAGAGGAATCAACGGTCATAGTAAGAAAAAGTTGCTATGAGACATGATCATAACAGAGAAACCAGATATAATGATGCTCCAAGAAACAAAATGTGTCACTGAAGATATGGAAAAGCTCCTCCCCTGTTGCTGGAAGCAAGGGAAAGGGATAAACACGGCATCCACGAGCATAGTCAGGGGTTTGGCTCTACTTTGGAATCCAAGCTCAGTCACTTTGGAAAAAAATTTCACAACTAAATGGTCCATTCTGACAGCCTACCGACTCATTGGCTCCAACAAACCAGGCTACCTAAAAAACGTATGTGGACCTTCCATTTCAAGGGATAAGCAAGACTTCCTTCGGAACCTGGAGTACTTGGCTACCCTAACTAAAGGGAACAAATGGATATTGGGAGGATATTTCAATATGATCTACAATCTAGATGAGAAAAGGAGGGGAACACGTTGTCTGGAACCAGAATCTAGGGATTTTCAGAACCTCGTAGATAACTCAAACCTCATCAACACAGAAACCTTAAATGACATCTTCACTGGGACAAATCGAAGAACTGGATCCCATCAAATAGCTTGTAGGATGGACCTCTTTATTCTCTCAGACTCCCTCATGTTGGAAGGCACAACTCTAGAAACGGGCATACTTGACATCCATGGTTCAGACCACTGGCCTATCCAACTATGGTTGGACATACCTGCCACCCCAGGTCGAAAACCCTTTAGGCTAGAATAGTTTTGGCTTAGTCACCCAGACTTTCAACAAAAGGTCCACACCTGGTGGAGGGAGGCGACAGTACCTTACGGTTCCAAGATGTACAGATTCCAGCAAAAACTTAAAAACTTCAAACAAAAGATCAAGACTTGGAACAAACACACCTTTGGCAACATATTCAAATCCCAAAATCAACTCATGGACCAAATGGGCATCGTACAAATTCAAATCCGGGAGCATGGGATTTCTAAGGACCTCAAAGCTCAGGAAGCAGTAATAAGCCAAAATCTTGAAGAAAGAAAATCCCAAGAAGAGATCATGTGGTGAAAAAAGTCACGCATCCAATGGCTCAAGGAGGACGACAGAAACACTAATTTCTTCCACATGTCTACCATTCAAATAAGACATACCAATCACATCACTCAGCTAATCTCAGACAATGGGAAAATCATCCACTCCCATGAGGATGTGGAGGAGGAGTTGGTCACTTACTACCAAAACCTATTGTCGGAACCTCAGTAGGAAAAAACTCAAGCCATCTCCAGGGTCATGCAACACATACCCACTTTAATCACAGAAGAGAAAAATTCTTCCCTTCTATGGCCCATCACACTCAAGGAAGTAGAACAGGCACTCCAGGACACCCGCAAAGGTAAAGCCCTAGGTCTAGACGACTTCACTGCTGACTTCTTCCACCACTGCTGGCAAATGATAAGAGAGGAGGTTTGGGAAATCATTGAAGACTCCAGGGTCTCAGGTCAGGTTCTCCCCTCTTTCAACGCAACATTCCTCACCCTAATTCCCAAAGAAGAGCTCGTCAACCATCCTAAGCAATTCAGACCAATCGCTCTCTGCAATGTAAGCAATTCAGACCAATCGCTCTCTGCAATGTCATCTACAAGATTTTAACTAAGGTTATAGAAAAAATACTCAAGTCTATCCTCCCCCTTATCATTTCACCAGAGCAATCAGGGTATGTGGAGTGTAGATAAATACTGGGCAATGTCATCTTAGCGCATGAAGTGATCCACTCCCTGCAGAAGACCCGTACTCCAGGTATGCTCTTAAAACTAGATCTCTCTAAATATTTTGACAAGACAAGTTGGGAGTATATGCACTCAATGATCCTTGCCTTTGGATTTGACCCCTCTTGGGTTGATTGGATCATGAACCTCACCTCTTCTGCCTTCTTCTCAATTCTTGTCAATGGTGTCCCTTCTCATCCTTTTGGATTTGACCCCTCTTGGGTTGATTGGATCATGAACCTCACCTCTTCTGCCTTCTTCTCAATTCTTGTCAATGGTGTCCCTTCTCATCCTTTCTCACCCACCAGAGGAATCAGGAAAGAAGATCCTCTATCCCCTTCCTTTTTATTATCATGGCAGAAGGCCTCAGTCGATCCATCTAGGTTGCCATAACAAACAAATCACTAACAGGAATTCCTTTGCATGGCATCAATCCTCCAATCTCTCACATCCAATTTGTCGATGACACTCTGATGATGGGATCCCCCACAGTCATGGAGGCCCAATTCTTCCTTTCCATCCTTCAAACTTTATGTGACACGTTAGGCATGGACATCAACAAGGACAAATTCCAGATCTTCTTTTTCAACACCTCGGTTCCGATTCAGCGCCACATCTCTGAAATTTTGGGTTTCACCCAAAGCTCCCTTCCATCTAAATACCTAGGCATCCCCCTGTTAGAAAACTCCCTCTAGAACAGTTCATGGGAAAACCTCCTCACTTCCTTCTAGAAAATACTCTCCTCTTGGACCTACCTTGCTCTCAATCTCCCCAGTCGCCTCATTCTACTTAAGTCCATGCTGCAAGCCTTGCCAGTATATACCTTCTCAGCCTTAGTCGCCCCTAACTTTGTCCTTAATACTATCAAAACCTTCCAAAGAAACTTTATCTAAAAAGGGCCCAAAACAGGGGAAAAGTTGGCATTGATCAATTGGGAAAAGCTCTGTAGACCCAAGGATCAAGCAGGTCTGGGATTAAGGGACCCTTCAACCATGAACAAAATCCTGAGTGCTAAGATCTAGTGGAGATGGTTGAAAAGGCCTCAAGACCTCTGGGCCAAGATTTGGAGAAGAAAGTACACTCCTAACACAGCAGAGAGAAACCTCATCAGATGGAATGGAGACAACCCAAGCTCCCTAATCTAGATGACGACCAAGAAGAATCGACAGCTTGTAATAAATCACGCTTTCTGGGAAATCTTAAATGGTCAAACAACCCTCTCCTGGAAGGATTTGTGGCAACAATTACCTATCTTGGAGCAAGAGGCCTAGGATGACACCTTCAGCACCCCAGCTACTCAGGCGGGACTGAAAAAAGTGGCAGAATACTCGAAGGACAATCCAGCGAAAACCACATGGAGATGTTGGAAATCTATGGGATAGGACCTACATATAGATGCACATGTGGATCTTCATCCTTGGCACATCCTAATCAACGTGCGGAAAATCCCCATTTTGACAGGCGAGGACATCCTTCGATGGGGACATTCACCAAGGGGAACCTTGGACATCCAAGAGGCCTATGTCGTCAAGACTTATTCTGATCGCTCCCCCCCCCCTGCCCCGAGGAAATCTTGGAACAAAATCTGGTCCCTAAAACATTGGCAGAAACAATTAATAATCTCCTTAACACCTGCCCTTTCACTACCCAAGTCTGAGATCAATGTGTGACAATCATGCACACCTCGGATCGAAAAAGGGATAGCATCACCACCACCATTGACGAATGGAGAGATGTGGTTTTCCAGTCACCTATTCTCAATCGTATATGGCAACTTCTCCTAGTATTTATCCTCTAGAAAATATGGAAGGAAAGGAATAGAAGGATATTTAGGAATTCCCAGCTCCCATGGCAACACTGTTGGAATCAAAGCTACCACAACGTCTTGGAAACAATCAAGCTACAACATTGGACTGAAACGGACCTAAATTGCCCAATTCAGGAAAACATCATCTTGAGGTATTGGAACTTCAACCGAATTCAGCGGCCACCTCTTGCTCCATGGACCCACTCCATCGAGAACAACCCCACTCATTGATCCCCTCCCCCCCGGATGGTTTTATGCATATCAAATTCAACTTTGATGGTGCCTCCAAGGGAAACCTTGGGGCGGTCGGATTTGGCGTGGTTTTCTGAGGCCACCAGGGAAAAATTCTTCTCATCTCCGTGGGCAGATTAGGCCACACTGTTCATGCTCGAATCATCGTCGGGTGAGCAAAAATGGGAGCACTGGCATGCCTTGTTGGGCTTGGAAAGGTAGAACAGGATGTTGTGGATAGGAAAGGGTTAACAGAAATAGAAACAAACCATAATCTAACTACGAACTAAAAGCAAATAACAATTCGAAAATAATGTATAGTTTTTGACCCTTCTGGAATGCTGTGAACTTAATTCAGTGCCATGAGTGACTTCATTGTTGTTTTGATGATGTGGAGTTCTTGTCGCCATATGCAGACGAAATTTCAGTGATAACACACACCACAAACAATGTTGCAATATTATGGGGGCTCACCAGAGGCTTGCAATTAGCCATTGAGAACAACTTCACTAAGATGATTTTGGAAGGAGACTCACAAATCATTCTCAACCTCTTTCGGAAAATCCTAAATAGTGTTGATCCAAAGTGAATTTGTCCATGCTGGGGACTTTCTCATGGTCTGCGGACAATTGAAAAACTTGTTCGACCCAATCAGTCCTTCATCCCCTCTCATGTAAGGAGGAAGGCAAATCAGATTGTTGATGAACTGGCTAATATTGGAAAGAAATTGGAAGGACCGGAGCTACTCTGTCAAGCCTCCATCCACCTGACACACCCCATCCTTCAACAATGCAAGGATAAATCTCAATCCATCGAAAAATCCCTAGATGGGGTGCCATTACAGGACAAATGTCAACAGGAGAGGATGTAAGGTGGCCAACAGGGCGATGGCCATGTGACAGGAGTGTGTCACACCCTTCCGCCACCCTCATGCATTTAATCCAAACTCGCGCAAGCCTAGGAAACATTATTCTCAGTGCACCTAGCCTAAGCTCGTTGTTGTGTCGATGGCTCAGAGCCATGAATTGGAATTTACTCTACTCGTGTGCGCTTTCCTCCTTGAGCACTCTTGACGCCATGACTTCTACCAGGTGCAGTCGCAGTTGTTCTCTTTCGTGGCCGAGACCTCCTGTGATCTACACTCCTCCCAGTTGCACTTCCACTATATGTGCTTCTCTTTGGTGCTTTCAATTCCCCTCAATGTCCCAATCATGTTGAGGCAAAGGGGGAAATCCAAGCGCGGCTCATCCTGGCAGCCCAGTCTACCGCACGTGGTTCTTCAACCCCCGCTTGCACCATCTTCTAGCTTGTCACCTTCTTCACCTTCCTCGCCATATTCTCAGTCACAGTCTGGACAAAGTCCTAATAAACTCCCATCCCTCTCCTCGCCCTTCGCAAGCCGGCTGGAATGGTTTACCATCTCTAAAAATTCCCCGAGTTTTAACCTGGGACCCTCATACGATTTGGCTTCCACCTTGCTGCCACTTCCTCTAGTTCCACCCAACTCATCGGCGAGCACACTAGTCCAACCAGATATTTCAACCAGTCAACCTTACCTTGGATCGCAACTAGAATTCCTTGGACCTCAACCAGGGCCTGATTCCTTCTCAGACTCAGTACCAGGCTCAAAATTGTAGGACAACCTTACAATTCTGCAAGGTCTGGTCTTTGAATTGCGGCAAGGCCTAGACCTGCAATTTCGAATGGAACTCCTAGACGGGAAGACTTCAATGCTCCTACAATTTCTCTCAACTCTATAGGGGTCAGCCTCTCAAAACCAGGAGAGGGAGATGCCACAAGGGGGTGGAAATAAAGATGACACAGGGGTTGGAGGAGAAGAAGACACAGGGGTTGGAGGTGATGACGACACAAGTGTTTCCATGCACTAGCCCATGGAGGAGGGGGGGACAATTTTCGAAGAGAAAGGGGATGGAGGTGACATCAACATAGGAGCTTCCCTGCATGAGGCCATGGAGGAGGGAGGGAGAATGTTCGAAGAGGAAAGGGTTGGAGGCGACTTCGCCACAGGCACAACCATGCATGAGCCCATGGAGGAGGGAGGGAAAATGGTCGAAAAGGAAGGGGTTGGAGGTGACGTCGACATAGGTGTGTCCATGCACGAGCCCATGGAGGAGGGAGGCACATTGCTTGAAGAAGAAGCAGCACCAGTCGTTGACCCAACGACCAATGCCACCTCCATGGATGCATGGCCTTGCTACAATCCCACCACATGAACTGCCCAGGTGTCTTCATGCTAGTTTAGCGAACTGTCTGCATTTATTTCTGCCTCATAGGATATATGATCATACTTTGTATGTTTTTTTTATATCAGGGTTAGTTGACAGACCGATTCGGTCTCCCACAGGGGACTGGAATTTTTATGTTTAAGTTTATTTCATTTTAATATTGGGACCTTAAGACAATGGGATTTACTTTAACCGGCTGGCTAAACTAGTTTCCCTCCAGGGTAGTTCAGTTCCTACAGTCCGGAACTCATGATGACACTATAATTCTTGCTTCTTGAAGGATTTTTATACAAATCTTACTTACAAAAAAAAAATATTATGAGGAAAAGTATGCAGTTTTTCATTATTATGATGATGATGATGATGATGATAATTATCATCCCCTAAAACCAAAAAACTCTATCAGTCAAATAAAGGGAATTATACTAAATATTCTTTAGAATTTCATATCTATATTTGAATATTGTGGAAATGGCAGCACTATGGGAATTATGGTTTTCACAAGCTAAGAGGACTTCACAAGCTAAGAGGACTTGAAAAGTATATTAGTCATGAAACTGGGTAAAGTAATGTATTATACTATTAAGGGTAGGGCATGTTAAAAATAAGTTTTGTTCGTCCTCAACCTCTTTTATCAAAAATTTACAAATTCAATCAACCTAAGGTGTTTTGGGCTTTTTCTATGTTATGGAGTGTTTCGTCTGCAGATAGATGAAGCCTCCCTTGGATTACCAGACCCCTATACCAAGACACAAACACTACAAGTGGACACTAGCATCCCTTTAAACTCATTTTAACCAATTAGAAAGAGAGAGGGAGAAAGGGCATGATGTACCTTGTTTCAAATTTTGTCCTCGCTACTTCCAATCCATGATCTTGATCTTCAAACACCTTGGCACAATTTTATACCTGCAATGGGAAGCAAAGAGAAACAACTATCTCCTACTCTATTTGATTAGGTAAAAAAAATTCATCTACGAATATTGAAGCAACAATAGACAAGCATGTGCAAGAATACACTAGCTTGAAGGAATTAGGCCAAGTATATTCAATGAGAACCAAAAAGAGAACACTTACATACCACAATTGATGCAACAACAGCCTCTCCAATCTCTCCTCATCCAACCCTTACATGAATCTACCAAGATCAAAATGATGATACTCTCACTGATTACCTCCCTCCTTCACCTTGGAAATCCCTCTATATATAGGCTTGAGAGGCATAACCACCATGAGAAAATGAGGGATATGATTGAGGATATGGCTCCTTGAGGTTTGGATCAAATCCTAAAGTGAATCCAAAGAATGGGGGTCGAACATAACCAACCCCATCTTGAGAGAGTTGGCCCATATATTAAGGTGGAGGATCCCTCTTTCTCCTCTAAAAAAAATGGTGGTCCCATAGAGTGAGAGACATGACACCATTTTCCAAAAGTGGCACTCCCCATGCATGGGCAGGAGAGCACTGACACTCCCTACACATGGCCAAGGGGCCGCCACCCTTCATAAATGCCCAAAAAAGGTTGTAATTTCCAAGGAAAAGGTGTGTTTTGACCTAAAAATGATGGGTTTCTTCCTCCCATATGACTTAGGGGTCATGGACAACTGTTTTCATGGTGTCAAGGGATGGAAACACCTGAAAAGTGAATGCAGCACTTGGAAAGGTGCATACGACACTTGTGATAGTGCATGCGACACTTACCGAGGTGCATACGTCACTTTGTGACACTTGCGAAACTTAGGGTGCGAAACACAAATGTGACATTTTGGTTTGTAACAATCTAGAGATTGGTTTCACAATGGAACTCATGAGAATTGATGAGAAATGGTCATGATTTTGACAATATTGATTATGTTCTTTAAGCTTATGATAAAGGGAATAGTTTTGATCCACCAAATTAGGATTGATAAAAGATTTTCAGTATTTCAACTTCTTCTTGTTAATGATTTTATTATGGTAATAGGTCCTAATAAAATATCTCCATGTGATAAAATATCCCTTCTAGCTTCAACTACGATTGAAACCCTCAGAGTGAATCCTTAGTTCATGGTTTATGAGAAATGGGAGGTAGTGCTAGGGGGTGATTGGCCCCTCCTGAATCTAAATTCTTGGCCTTCCATGTTATGGTTGCGACCTTAGTTAAGAATCAGAAGCCCCTGTATTCTTGGTTTGTGAAGAAATTAAATGATATCTCTAAGGTTCCACTTATGCCCTCTTATACTAGGAAGAAGGTGTTATCTATCTTTGATTGGGGTTTGATTGGTTAGTTTACCAGTATTTGGTCCT
Source organism: Picea abies (assembly GCA_900067695.1). NCBI lineage: Eukaryota > Viridiplantae > Streptophyta > Pinopsida > Pinales > Pinaceae > Picea > Picea abies. The sequence continues at coordinate 37,865 of CBVK0103758528.1, forward strand.
CTCCAAAGACAATAGCAATTTGGCTGGAGAAAAATTGGAAACCTCTTATCAAAGGATCTATAAATGATTTCTTCTATGGTATATTTTTTCTTACTTCCTCTTCGAATACAATGAAGATCGAGATTTGACATTTCGGAGTGGTATGTATTTCTTGGGAGATAGAGGGATGTATCTCAACAAATGGACTTAATTTTTTAGTCCTAAAAATGGTGTACCATTAGTTGTTCCGGTGTGGGTTTGTCTCCCACATTTACCCCTTCATTATTGGAGTGATGATTCCCTGTGTTGTATTGGAAACTATATTGGAAGAGATATTGATCGAGTTGAACCAAAGAAGAACATATTCTCATATGATAGGATTTGTGTGAAATTTGACTTAGAAAAAGGGATTCATGAAGTTGTTCTTATCTCTCTAGATAACTAACAACATGTGAAACAACTTGATTATGAACATCTACTATTCAAATGCAATATTTGTCATGAGTACGGGCACTTCGCAAAAAATTACAAGAATATGGATTCAAACCCCTCCTCTGGCTCAGGTCAAGCAAATCAGTTGTAATAAGTCACTATGGAGTCAAATTTTTGTGGGAATATACCATTGAATACAATAAGTTCATATATAGGGCCTTCTCATTGCAGGTTGAAACCCCCAAGCAAAAATCCCAGCAACCCCTAATGAAATGAGGAATCTTCACAAAAAAACAACTTTGAAACGTTGTCACAATTTGAGGATAGCAATGAGGGAATTATTCTAGTTTTTCATGGTGATGATCCTCTCCAAAGGATCCTCCTTTAGTATAGCATCCTTCTAGGTCACATTTGGATAGACTTGAAATTCTTGTGAAATCACATGAGGAAAAAAGGGTTCTATTTAATATTCCATAAACTGTAGACAAGATTCCCTTTAGACAACAAGCAGAAGAAATGGAGAAATTTTTAGATGCAGAGGTGGATTTATCATAAGTGAAATATAACTCAGAGAATGAGAGTGTAGGAGAATAAGATTAGGAATAAAAATGCTTCTAAGTATACAATGCCTAGCATATCTCGGAAAAAAACATCTAGAATTTTCCAAGAAGAGCAAGCCAACAAGGATATTATGATGGGATCATAACAAAGACTTCAAAAAATGACGGGACATGTTAAGATTCTAAAAGGATCAAGAGGAAATGATGAATCCAAGGGATTTTCTCTTCCAAACCTCTCATAATAATGATGTATCTCTCTTGGAATTGCAGGGTTTTAGGAAGAAACCCAAAATCCATTGTTGTCAAAGATCTAATCTGAAATGAAAATCCTCAAATTTTATTGATCTGGGAGACTAAACTAAAAGTAGAAGAAGCAAAAAATTTAGGGAAAAGTATTTGGAAATATTGAAAAGTCACAGATTTGGACTCAAGGGGAGCCTTCAGTGGTTTATGTACACTGTGGAATAAAGAAAAGGTAAGCCTGGAATTTTCTTTCAAAACCCAACATTGGATTTTTACTAAATTCTAGATTTTACAAAAAAACAAGTTTGTTGGGTTTATTAACGTGTATATGCTAGTAAACCTAGTGGAGAAGGCCAGTTGTTGGAGATCCATTCTCAAATTAAAAGAATTTCAATTCTCTATGGATTATATAATCGTTGGGTATTTTAATGTTGTATGAAATAGCATAGAGAAAAGATGTGTTTTTTTTGGAGGGGATCCCTCTCAAGAAAAGATGGATGAGCTGATTGAAGATTGGGATATGTTGGATGTGAAGCCACAGAAAGGGAAGTTCACTTGGTCAAACATGAGATCTGGCTAGGGCACATCGATGTGTGGCTAGATTGTTTAATTTCCCATAGTATTTTTCTTAGCCTTGAATCCATTCTGAAATCCTTTATCCTTCCCTCCATTATATCTAATCATAAACCCATTCCCCTCCACATTCAAGTTGTCCTTGTTTATGGTCCCTTGCCCTTTTGTTTTAACCCATTATGGGTTAGTTTTGAAGAAGTGGATACTCTAGTTGAATCGACTTAGAGAACTTGGATTCCACACACTCCCATTTTCATTTGGGAGAAAAAAATTAATATGGTCAAGAAATCACTGAGATTTTGGGAAAAGTCTTTCTTCAATTCACCATTTAAAGTAAAAGAGTATATTAGTGGAAAATTGGAAAGATTCCAAAAGGAATTGGAGGAGAAAGGTTTCACAAGTAGCCTGCAAAAAGAAGAGATTGAATTGAAATCTCAATATCAAAGAGCTCTAAAACAAGAAGAAGAACTATGGAAACTAAAATCTAGAAGCCTTTGGATTAAAGATGGAGATAGGAATACAAAAAAATTTCACAATCAAGCTATTGTCGAACAATCAAGGAATAATGTTTCCACTATCACTTTGGAGGATGGCACAAAAGTGATTGAGTTTGATGGTATAAAAGAGTCCTCTAAGGCTCATTTTGTTGTTTTGTATGCCCAACAAGAAGAGGCAGAATCATGGACTCTATGTTAGAACATATAACAAATATTGTTACTACTGAAGAGAACTTCTCCTTAACCCAATCAGTAATCGAATCTGAAATTTTTGCTACAATATGGAGTTTGGCACCATACAAAGCTCTGAGACCATATGGTTTCCCAATTTCCTTCTATATGCATTATTGGGAGTTGATTAAGCATGAACTCAAGAGTATGTTACTCCTCACTCAACAATCCTTAATATCTGGTGGGAATACCAATTCCTCTTTTTTATCCTTGATTCCCGAGGAGACCAGTCCCACCTCTTTCTCTTGATTCCAACCAATATCACTTTGCAACTCTTCTTATAAAATACTGACTAAAATCATTTCCTCCCAGGGTAAAATCATGAAGCTGGGTAACACTTTTGCTTGTTTTATGACAAAAAAAACTGTATTTTCACAAGTTCTTCAACTTCTGGCATACAAAAGTATTTTTTTTATTTAGAATTTCACTTTACAGTAAAAACAAAACTTGTAAATAATTTTGTTATCTTTCCAATGACTATTTTTTAATTTTTTTTTTATCAAGATTTGATATGTCAATTTGACAATTGTTTAACAGTATGTTCGTTAAATATGAAATGAATGATAATGAGTTATTGTTTTCCACAACAATGTATCTGTTATTAAAATTATGTTTTTAAGAAATGAAATATACAGCAACAATCTACAGAGACTCTATTTTATTATGACTATAATTTTGAATCTAATGGATGAATATTATAATTTCTAGAATTTTTTTAAGTTGACCAAGTTGAAAACGTTGCATATTTTAAACACGTGTTTTTCTACAACATGTATCTATCTTAATTTTTACTTAAAAGTAAAATCTAAAAATACCCTTTTGATGAGAACATTTTAACAATTATGAATATAATTTTTCCATAATTTTCCGTTGTGTATTTTTAGAGATACGGTTTTTTCATTTCACCGAATCATAATCTCACCTAAAAATATTATGCAATGATTTTTTTATAAAATTAAATAAAATTAGATAAAAACAATGAAAATGAAAACAAATTATATCCAATGAAAGTAGATTCAATTTTAAAAATGTTGGTATCAACTCTCAAACTAAATTCTGAGTATTTGTAGGAGTCCGCTACCTCCAAAGATGAAGTAAGATGGAGAGACTTTGCAGTTTCCTGCAAACAGTCCCATTTTCAAGTTTTCGGCCGAAATATTCTTTCGGCCGAAACCTAGTTTTTAACGGAATCCGTTAAAAATAAACGTTTCGGCCGAAAAGTATTTCGGCCAAAATATTCTTACCGCGGGAAAATAATTAATTCAAAAAACATTGTACACGAATTTTGACGGCACCGTTAAATTTGACGTGAAAATTTTCGGCCGAAAAATATTTTGGCTGAAAGTAACATTTGTTCGGTCGAAAAATTTCCGCTAGAAATTTTGGAGACCCGATTGTCATGAAAGTGTTACCCAGCTTCATGATTTTACCGCCCACTTAAAAAAAAAAATCTACCAAAAATTGTTTCCTCTAGCCAAGGAGGTTTTATGTAGGATAGATAGATAATGGACAACATTGTTCTCATACAAGATGATATCCATACAAGTTTCCAAGACAAAAATTTAGGTATGGTTATAAAACTAGATATGACTAATTCTTTTGACCATGTTAGACATGGATTTATTTTCCAAGTTTTAGATCAATTTGAATTTGGCTCCATCTTCATTCAGTGGGTGGCTTCGTGTATAAGTGGTCCATGGATTGATCTCCTTGTGAATGGTTCACCAACATATTTCTTTAAAATCAGTAGAGGATTGTGCCAAGGATGCCCTCTCTCCCCCCTCATATTTATAATAATGGCAGAAAATATAATTAGGAAAATCAAGTATGAAAGAGTAACTGGAAATTTTTCGTGTCTTCAGATAGCCAGAGGGGTCAAAAAATTGAATCATTCTCAATTTGCAGATGATACTCTATTATTGGAGGAGCATCAATAGTCATAGCCATCAGATTCAAGCAAGTGTTGGACTCCTTTCTTGATGCATCTAGGGTGCGATCAATAATAGGAAGTGCCATATCATGGGTTGGAACTGAATACCTCAGATAATGCAGTCCATATAAAGGATTTTCCAATTTCCCATTGTTGAAAAATGGAATTCATTTAGCTATCTTGGAATTGCTATCTCCTTGAAGTCTAGCTCAGTCGAAGAATGGTTGTACATCATTGACAAAATTAATATGAAATTCACATAATGGGGATCTCAATGATTAAACCCTACTGAAAGGATTATTCTTATCAAAGAAATCCTCTATACATGGCCTCTATATCAATGCTTGGCCCTATTGGCCCCTCGAGGCATTATAAATTAGATCTCTATGAATATTCAGAAATTTCTTTGAAAAGGAGGGAAGTACAACAATAAAAGGTTCCATCTTGTAAATTGGAATCGGGTCAAATGTCCTAAAGATAGGGGTCGACTTGGAATTCATGATCTCGGGCTCATGAACACAACAATGGGTACAAAAATGATTGTGGAGATTAGTTACAGGTGCATTAACTTGGTGGAATAGTGCAATTAGGAAATAAATATCTATTTGGGCCCATGCATCGATGTTTGGACAATCTACCCAAAGTTGCAAATGGATCTCCCATTTTCAAAATTTTCTCTGTAGCCATTCCACTAATATGAGAAAAGTTAACATGGATCCTTGGGAATGGCAAGTGTATTAACTTATGGGAGGAAAACATTATGGTCGAGGTGTGTCTCTCTTCACGAGCTAAATTGGCTCCAATGAGGGCCTAGTTGGACGAGCAAAGAATATTCACTCTTTTTTACCTCTCCTCCTGGAATATGGAATCTGGACTATGGTTCGATTGGAAGCCATTATCACCTTCCATGCATCTCTCTTCTT
>CBVK0103758558.1:0-10318 GCA_900067695.1 Picea abies
CGTGAAAGGGGTTGTGCCCTACATTTTTTCAATAGTGGGTTTTTACACTATAGTATACAATTTTAATTGGATTTTCTCAGCAATTTTGGAGATTTAGTCCATTTTTTAGGGATCTTGGGCCCTTTTTTAGGCCAAATCTTAAGGAGAAGTTGGGATATGGTTACCAACTTTAGGCCTATATAAACCAGAGGATCTTGAAGCCATGGGAGGAGGTTCAAAGAAAGTTTATGCTGCAGTATTGTTGAGCTAAGGCCATTGTTATGAAGGGAAGCTATTGAGGAGCACGCCTTTGCGAGACATTTCTGGGAGCTTCGTACATCCGTTTTCAGTGCCGTCGGTTTTGTTGGGTTCTTGAGATCTGGTAGAACACAACCATCTCATTGTTGTAATCCATTGTCACTTTCATGATGTACTTGAAAATATTTGAAGAGAAATAAGAAAGCCCACTGAGAAAAAGGCCCAGAGATGTAGGCGAGATTGTTGAACTCTGTTATCACATTGGTGTTTATGGTTTTCTATTCTTCATGCTTATTTTCAGATCTGTATATTGCTTAATGGTTGTTATGTTTCCTCTTTAATTCTTCCTCTTTCATTACTCTCCTAAAATGGTAAAATAACTCATGCAAGATAACTCAACCATTGTCGTTTAAAAGATCTTTTCATATCAATATGACTCATGTTCATGAAGTGACAATGTCCATCAAAAAATGAACATGAGAAGTTGATCCATCAGATAGCTTCAACATCACAAATAACACCATCCTATAAAATGTAGTTGCCTAGCATTGGTGTTTTTTTAGAATGCTTGTTGGAAGAGCGGAGACCCAAAATTCCCCACAAGAATAAATCCTCCCAAAGGAAAACCATAAGTCCACATATTTTACTTAACCTAGCCAATGAGAAATCAACCAAATGAAGATAAAATTCATCTTATGCAATGAAAATGAATAGACTAAAGGGAAATTGACCTGACAAAAAGAGAAGTTGACTCACGCAATGGAATCGACTAGGAAAGGTAGCAATTCATCCCAACCAATGAATTTATGCTATACGGAGAGTGTACAACCCACGGGTGAGAGAAAACACCAAAATAAGAAGGAATAAACCATGTGAGGAAGGTGTGCATCCTTATGGAAAGAGAAAAAAATGCCCACCTAGTTTCCCAGCAGTATGAGAATGGATTGGTTGCTAAATTTAAGGGGATGGAATTAGAAATCAATAAGATAAGGAGTAACAACTCTATTATCTCAACCTTTGATCTCCTTTGTATAACAGATGGATGGCCTAAGTCTTCTGTATTTGGATTAGTACCACAATGGAAAAAATTGTTCGTCCCACTCAACTGCTCACTCAATGTGCATTCATTTACTGGTTTTGTTCATGCATAACCAAAAAGTGGGAATTTCAAAATATAATGACAAAATTTGATGTGTTATTTGATAGTTGGGAGCATTAAAAACACATGGTAATCTATATTGTAGAAATGTGAACTCATGTATGGCACAATATGTGTGAAAAGAGCATCTCAATGGGCACTATGAACATTTAATCCCACTAATCACTAAAACTAATGAGTAATGCTCACATTAGTAAGTGTAGGTTGGTTAAGTAAGAAAATATGAGAACTTAATTTAATGCATCTAACAAGAAACACAATCCACTAAACCACAGATAAATCCATACATAAAGACAAAGTGTTTACCTTGGAAACCCAAATGGGAATATCATCTTTAAATGGGTGCTTAGTCTATTTCAACAATCTCTAGTTGCAATGTTATTCATGCTCTTTGTGCATACTCACCTATTTGGCCAAAAGACCCTTTGAGAGTGAAACTACAAGAGGAAACAGGGAGAGATGGGGTAATGGGAAGGCCAACAGGCCAACCTTTCATTTCCCATTCCTTAGCCTATTCTCTTTGATTTTTATTTTTTTTTTAAGTAATCCATTTTATCATTTTATCTTATTCACTTTTATATTTGCATTGCTTTTCGTAGTTTTCTTAACATTCATTAATTGTTGAATTGGCTTGCAGGTACTAAGTATTATAACCATTCATTGGTTTGGATCAATTTGATTCTTTGATGTTTTCCAACATTTTTGTTTGAGAACTCTATCCAAACAACATCGAAGTCACTATTGTTACTTGTGTATGTTTTGAATATCCCTTTGGCACCATTGACTAGTATATCCTTGATGATATAGTTTCCATAATATAGTTCAACTAACATATTCCATTTGATTTTTATTATTTTTGGTAGTGCTATTATCTTTTCATAGGAAAAATGTTTTTCTCCGGTACTTTGTTATTAGTCAATACCTCTAAACATTATTTTCTTAATGTGCACCAGTGAAATCATTTTTGCATTATGGCTCTGGACATCTTGTTTCGATAGAATATAGATGTGAATAGTGGGTCTAAAGGTGGTGGTTTATGGTAATGGTCATTTATGTATGTGATATCTTTGTCAAATTGGTTATTTAATCTCATTATGTTTCATTATTTTCTTAATGTGCACCAGTGAAATCATTTTTGCATTATGGCTCTGGACATCTTGTTTCGATAGAATATAGATGTGAATAGTGGGTCTAAAGGTGGTGGTTTATGGTAATGGTCATTTATGTATGTGATATCTTTGTCAAATTGGTTATTTAATCTCATTATGTTTACTACATTCATGAAGCATGTGTCCTTTTGATGCATTGTTGTATTTAGTTGATAGCATTTGATTTTCTCCTACCAGAATTCATATGCAATTGTGTTTTTGTTAACTCTTGGGTTCTCAAATATAAGAGAGTCTCTTACATATTGTGCTTGGTATAATTCCCCTAAAATATCTTGTCGACATTGCAAAAGTACAATGTCAACGTGTGTAGGATTTAACACAATCATTTATCGATTGGATATAGAGTTGTTGCACCAAAGAGAGATGCTTCATTAATAATAAATACATGATGTTGTTGGTAGTGCTTTGAAAATGTGTCTAGATTTTCATTATTTAGCAAAAGAAAATATGTCTTGTTAAAGGGCATATAAAATGCAAAGTGCAATCTAACACCACTACCATTGAACGTTGTTTTTCTTGTATACACAATGACTAGTCCTTTTAGTTGCAATAGGTCATGTTGCATTACATTGTTGTGCATATGTACTAAGGATTAGAAAATTGATTTAGCTATAAATTATGTCCTTGTTCCTACACTTCTTGTCAAGAATAAATGGATTGGCTCATTTGGCCTATAATTTTTTTTGTCAATATTTTGGTTACTAATATTGCTTGCTCTTTGTTTAATTGCCATCTGATGTTGTAGTACTCTACGTTCTCTAGTATTTGTGGTTGTTTGACAACTTTATATGGTCTCATGGGTGGTAGCTTGATGTTCTTCATGTGTTGAAAATATTTTAAATCAGTTTCAAAGTCATATTTTTCATATTGCCCATTTTATGTCTTTAGTGGTTTTTGTACTTTCTAATCCAGTTCTTTCGAGATTGTTTATGTTGAATAATTTCTCACCTTTTGCTTCTATTGCAATCATTGCATGTTCAACGTCACTCCATGTAGTTGTGATAGAAAATGTAAATTTTTGTTCATTTTGATTTACAGTTTGTTTTAATGCGACATAGGCAATTTACCAAGTTCAATATTTGTTGCTTGATCATATTCTTGTTAATTTTCAATTATTCTCTGCAATAATTTTCAATGTCATTAGGTCCACTGTGCTTTATGTAGCTAATGACATATGGCTTATCATTTTTTTGTGTTTTTGTCCCTTTTTCGTATAGCTAGATGCAAATTATGCTAGACATATGTCATCATTTGTTGTAGGATATGAAACATAGTATTCAATTATTGAAGGGCACATTATATCATTGTATTCATTTGGTTCATGTTGCGAGTCTCTCTTTTCTTAGAACAATGGCAGTTTTCTTTGTAGGAGAGGTAATAATGAAAACACACCTTCATGAAATAACATTTAATGGAAGTGATAGCACAATATGCGCAACTTCTTGCATAGACATTTGGTGCATGTTTAATAAAGCCTTTCCAAGAATACTAATGGTATTCATGGTATTGGATTTTGTTTTCTCATTATTTTCTCATATCATCGTAAATGTCAATGTAAGTGTATTATCTTATTTTTTCATGTAGGATTTGCAACACATTGTTTCTACATACGAGTTTAATACAAATTGAGAGTCGGTGTTTGCAGTCCAATTTGCTAGAATATATCGTGTGAAATTGTTGGTCCAAGTGTTGGATGGACTTTTTTCAAGTAATTTTATGGTTCAATTTAGGGTACATTGAACAATGTGTATGTACTCATCATTTTTCAAGCTGAGGCTATTTAGGAAGTTATCAAATGTGTCAATTGCATCATACTTAGCATCCTTTATTGTGTCAAATAGCAGTTTTGTATTTTATTTTGTTCTATTGTTGTCAAATTAAATAGGTTCAAGTATTTTGGTTGTTTTCATTGATGGAATTGGAAATTTGAATCTGTAATTGGAACTTTTGTGTTTCTAAAAACTCCTTGTATGATGATGATGTTGGATTGTTTTGAGTTCATCTGTAAGGAGTGATGAATTAGTGGAAAAGTACCTATCCACAAATTTTTCAATGTCATTATTTATGTCTTTACCATATAACAGTGAAAGTATCATCCATATTAACCCATACTCATGCTCACTTCCTTTGTTTTGGAACTTTGTGATACAAATGCAGTCCTCAATATCTCCATATTACTTGTGGTTATGAGAGATTTATTTCCATAGACCATTCATCTTATTTCTATAATATCCTACAGAAGTCTTAGGATCATTTCTAATTAATGAGTGAGGCTTAGTATATTCCAATTCATCTTCACTTGTTCTTATAGTTTTCTCTCTTATATGTCTTAATTCACTCATTGAAGGTTCCCAAATATACTATGCTCTACTAAAGGACAAAAAGAAGGTTGGTGCTCCTAGTTATCGAATCATTCCATATCTATTTTTGTGCATTTGTTAATGGTAGTTTGGTGATGTGTAAATGGATTTTATATCCATGTACCCATTTAAGAATGCAATCCAAAATTGGTTTTGACTTGACATCTTTTGCAATTAGTTTTCTTCCTTTCGGTTGGCCTTTTCTTATCCTAATCCATATATTAGTGAACACCTGGCTTAGGATGATGTGAATTGCTTTATAGAACATGTTTGTTGTATGGTAAGTGAAGTCATGATTCTTGTGCAAGACCTCCCATTGACAAATATTTTGATACGTGAAGTTATTGAATATATCACTTCCATGTTTACTTCCATAGAATAGTGATGGGAAACTCATTTCCTATAAACACTTGTCTTGGAAAATACCAAATGGAATATATCTTGTAGCATGTGTGATACTAATTTGCGTATCTGAAAGGTCGTAGATAGTGTGTAGATTAGTGAATCCATGCAAAAATGTTTTTGTAATATGTTCTTCTTTGTCCTCACTATTGACTTCGTTATTCTCAGTGTCAATTGCACTATCATATGCTTCTTTGTTTTCAATGAACACTTCCAATTGTCATCTATTTTGGCATTTTCCAACTTGTAAAGGATTGTCTTGCACAATTATTTTAAGGCTTTCATGATTATGTGGATTCACATTCGTCTAATTGCATAAACACTTTTGAGTCTTGATCTCTTTTTAATTACAATTTCCACTGTATCAGTATCTTTTATGTCTCAAGGCAAAGCAAATTGAATTCTAGATGTGCTAGTAGGAACATCGATAACCCCACCAGCCAAACCTATTTGTGGTTTTCTATACATGTGCCCCATTTATTTTATTTAAAAAAAGGGCAGTCTCAATGCAACTAGTCTCTCTTCTAGTTCAAAAAGTTGGGTCAATGCTTTGTTACTTTTGTTTCTTCTTATCTGTTCTAGAACTACATATCTAGGAATTGTGTCATCTTGTAATGCTTTTCTACAACCTTTTCAACTGTAGTAATTATTTCTTTCATCATTTTCTATTATGTTGTTCATTAGTTTCCTTATCTTATTAACATGTGTTATTTTGTGTAGTTGTTTCATGGAGAGAATATCTTTCTTAAAGAAAGAAAGTTCACAAATTGAACAATCAAAGATGGGTGTATCATTTATTTGTGCTTGGTATTCTTCTTCAAGAGTTGAAAGGATTTATTTGCTTTTTCTTTGGTCTTGGTTGTTGCAACGAGTGGTGTTTCTTGTCAAATTTATTCCTCTTCCATTTTTTATTTTATTTTTCATGTTAGAATTTTTCTAGTCCTTCTTATTGTTTCAATGCCATTGTCTCATGTGCAAGTTGCATTTTATGTGACTTGAAGTTGCTCCTTATAAATTTTTTAAGGGAATGCAGAGATAGGTTTTTTTTCATGTATAAGAATTGTTTTCCAATTAGCAAATATGCACCTTGTTTCCTCTTGTTTAACTCATCATATGGTATCATTTGTATTATATCAAGTTCATTTGGCACTTTATCTAATCTATATTTGTTTCTCATATGATTTTCCAAGTGGCGTAGGGATTAACATTTGTCATTATTCTAAGCATTAATGTCAACCACGTCACAACTCTTTATATTTATTGTTTTCATCTATTTCAAGTATGTTCAATGTTCTAATTGTTATAGGCCTTCTTGTTGTTTCATTGTCATTGTCTCAAGTGGAAGTTTCATTTTCTATGATTCAAAGTTGCTCCTTATAATGTTTTTAAGGGAATCCATAAATAGATGTTTTTTTTTCAGGTGCAAGAATTGTTTTCCAATTGGAAAATACGAGGCTTTCTTTCTATTATTTACGTTTTCATTTGGATTATATCTAGTTCATTTGGCACTTTATCTTATTTGGAGTTTTATATTTATTTTTTATTTTTTAAATTGGAAAAGATTATATATTCATTCAGATAAAAGGGGTTGTTGTTGTAGTAGATAGTTATTTATAGATATATGTCCTTGAGTTCATAGGCATATTTGAACATGAGTCTGAAAGAACAACAAAAATTTTCTAGGTGACTACATGAAACTTGTTCCAGGTAGTTCTACAAAAAGCATGTTTTACATAAATTCCTAAAATACATACTTTTACCAATAATAAAAGGCACTTCCTTCTTCTTCCTACCCCTTGTTTGGAAGAGGGGAACTTGGTCCTTCAATTTTCATGGGAATCCTCTGTTAGTGCATCGATTCTTCCTCCCTAAGCACATCTTGAAATGAATTCTTTGTTCTTCCTTGTTGGAAGAAAATGCTAAAGATTCCACTTATTGGTTTATGGTAATATTATGGACCTGGCACATTCAGTCTCATGAATTTATGTTCTTTGCTTCTGTAAAACTTCCTTTTATTGACATAATAATCTCTCAAGATCCTGCAAATCTCTTATGTCCATGGCACATGTGTCTTTTCCAGCTGCCTACAATGATTACATGAACAATGGATTATTATGTCATCTTTTAATTGATAAATTAACTTCTAAAGTATACATCCCATCATACTCCTAGACTACAAGAAGAACACTTCGACTATTATCTTGGGCACCACTTGACCCATTTGGAATATTACATAGTAATGAATTCATTTGTGTTTCCATATATACGTATCCTCGTTTGCTAAACCCAACTTGGCTAGTTAAACTTGGCTCTAAAATTTCCCCAAGGTCTGCATCTATATTGTATTCTCCTAAAGGAAGAGAAATTTGGAAGCAAGGGTGGCTACCATGCCAAAAAAATTAAACTCATTCAATATAGCAATTACATGCAAAAAACTAGAGAGATATTGAAACAAAGCGGTGCCAGATAGGCAACTAAAGGACATTGAGTGCCTTACCTCGCTTGTCCATGGTNNCAGATAGGCAACTAAAGGACATTGAGTGCCTTACCTCGCTTGTCCATGGTAGAGACTTGCACTCAAACATTTTTTTCCCCAAAACTCACCCTTGTTGTACCAGAACCATGAATTACAAACAAATACCACTCAAGAAAGATGAAGTCGCTTGGATGAACAATCTTTGGGTGTCCTTGAGCCACCCTTCTCAAAGTTTTTCTATTGCAATAGTATTATTCTTTGAAGCTCCATCAAAGAAAAGGGAGAAAGAACAATGATGCATTTCCCATACCTAGAACTCTGGATTTTGCATTCCTAATTTCCAATGGGGACTTCCAAATGATGTAGACCTGATATTGAGGTTATTGTCTTGGTAAAAAAACAATTGCTTAATCCAGAGCTCTTCCGCATTGTTTGGCACTTGGTATTTCTGCTTAATTCTAGAATTAAGATGCTCTGCTAAAAGGGCTTTAGATTTTGCCACTATGATAGTTGATTTTTCAAAAATATTGTTGAAAATTATCCTATTCCATGCTAGCCAAATTTTCCAACAAATGTCTTTGGGGATTATAGACTAAAATATTTAAAAGTCGTTCTTTTGTTTAAAATACCATTGGTATTCATATGATTTTTCAAGTGAAGTAATGATTGACATTTGTCATTGTTATAAGCATCGATCTCAAGCACGTCACAGTTCTTTATTTTTCTTATTTTCATTTGTTCCTGTGATTCATACTTGAAAACCGATATTTTCGACCTATATTTATATTATTGGTGTTGTTTCATGTTCAAGATAATGAATACTTTAACACAACACATGGATCAAAATCCTTTAGCTTGATGATCTTATGTTGTGTGTGCAAAATGGTTTTCATTGTCAGTTTTTCCTATTTGTTGTAATGGTTCATAGTGGACATGACTTCTATTTGTCTCAAATTGTATTATGGTCAATGTATTAGCTATTGTTTATGATGCACATACTTTCATGAAGATAGAGATTTTAATTGGATACCAAATACATAATTTTGGATTCAATATTTTGCTTGGCCAAACAAAGGAAAAAAGACCACCCTCAATGTTCCCTTTATCAGATGGCAATGCCAATAGCCTTATGTATTATTACCAAGTTTCTATTGTTGTGGTTTATCTAATGCAATCAAAAGCTATATGTTCTCTTATGTACCTAATTGCAAATAGGTCATTTTGAACTATATTGTGAAACATTTGTGCAATGATGTGTCTTAGGAAAGGAACAATGTATTCAACATTTACAAGGTAGCAAATTGTTTCAAATGCACTCTCATCATATATGCTTTTGAACATTGGTACTTTGAAATGTTTGTTCACCGCCATGAATGGCTTGGCTTCTATGATGTCTAGTTATGTGTATTCATATAAAATTCCAGTTTGTTGCCCAAAACCAAAACTTGTGATAATGTCTTTTTTGCAAAAGAGTGGCTCAAAGTGGCTATTGATAGGATTCTCATCATGGAACAATATGTGATACATGTTTGTGCCAATAGTTAAATTAAAGGAAAAATGAATTTGCATTTGCATTTTTTACCAGACCCTAATCGATATCTTCAACCAATTTGATAGTCAATGTATACATAAAATGTCCCCCATAGTCCTCTAGATTGTAATGGTATATCGATTGAAGTTGATTTGGACATTTTTCCTAAATGTATTTCTAGGTTGCTAACATCGTGCATCTATGTCAATGACTCCTCATGAAGTTCATGTTAATAAGATATAATTGCCTCAACATCTTTTTTTTCTAGATAAGGTTCTAAAATACTCTATTGTTCATTTTATTGGATCTATTAATGTGTATGTAAAATGCAATAAACTTGTAATTTGTCAAACAAACAGTGTCTAGTCAAGTATGAGAAATTTCTTAAACATAACAAGTTATACTTCTTTAATCACAGTTCTAATATATAGTCAAGAGGTCAACAATGTTGTCATTGTCATCGAATATTAAACCTAACTTCTCAGCAATGGTCAACTTCAGATTTGTTTCAACCATGTATAACTTTTTGGTTCTATTTTTTTTCAAAATAAATTTTCTGTCAATTTTCCTACACCATTAATCGAATCAAAAAATCATTATTCAGATAAAAATATCATTACAATCCACAAGAATATAGATTGAAATTGTTTTTATTTTCATCCTCTACAAGCTTTGTAGGATGTGTTGGTTGTTGTAGCGATTATATTTTAATAAAGCAAAGCTATTGCATAGAAATAATATGCTTTGCATAGATAATTTATTCATAATACATTTTGAATGATATATGATAAATGGATGATATTAATTATGTACAGGAAAGTAAAAGGGTGTTCAAACTTCAAACAAGAGGAGTTGTGGAGTGTAATGTACCCAGCCACCTACAGGCTAGCTACGCTACATCAAGAACGCACTTCAAAATGGATTTTGAATTCTGATTATAATTAATTTGAAAAGAAGCATGAAAGATTGCAATAATCAAGATTC
>CBVK0103758588.1:0-13550 GCA_900067695.1 Picea abies
AATCCTTCCAATAACAAGTGCGCCTCACTTAGAAAGAAATAATACCCTAGGAGGGCGCAAAAATCAGACCTCACAAGTGTGAGTCAGTTGTGTTATGTCCATATGGGGGAAAAACATCCTCAATATATAGTATCTCATGACCTTTAATTAAAATTAGGTCATTAAAAATAGCCGACAAGGCTAATAACCAAAAATCATACCGTTTTACATTAAACTGTTAAATGAAACCCTAAATGAGCAATGAGCAAGACGTCAAGCCCTTCCGAGGGAGACACTGGCCCTTTTTAGGGCAAAAAACAACACAAGATGACAAACGTTGGCCCTCTTTGGGCCTCCAAACTCTGCCACACGTGCCAAAATGCTTTGTCAAGTTGCCATACACTGGAGGTGACGTCATGGTTCCTAGATGACGTCCTGTGGCATCAGAAATGACACGTTCCACCTATAGTGGGTCAACCCCCCTGGGCTGGGCTCAGCCAAAGCATCTTGGATGAAAATGTCCTCCTTCTTCTCTCGTGCAAAGGTTCGACCAATCATTGTCCTGTCTTTGCTCCTGATGAGGTCCCAACAACCATCTGATGGGCTCTTTAGCCCCATGGAGGTCCGAACTAATCATCTCCCCATGTGTATCGGTCCACTTGGTACCTGTCCGTTGGGCATGGTCCTGCACATCAAAGACTTCGCCCTCCATGGGCTCATTAGTCCTAGGGATCATAGCAATGTCAATCATATTTCATCATTAATTTTATCAAATGCATGCATAAAACCCCTAGCATATCATCCAATAGCTCAAAGACATTACAATGACCTACTATACAAAGCTGAAGAAAAAGACAAAATGCCCTATTGGGCCAGCATCCATAAGAAAAGGAAAGTTTCCAGAGGATATCATTCAAGCCATGTAACACGAGGTGGTATGGTCAAAAGGATGTCCAGACAATACAGGTAGAGTGAAAGACAGGGTGATATTATCTGTGGGTGCCTTTGTAGAAGGTGAGCTGTACCTGTCACGGATGCAATTCTTTCCAAGCCCTTTATTGCCTTTATTCTTTCTTTTCTTTATTGCTTTTTCTTTCTTTTCTTTATTGCTTTTTCTTTCTTTTTTATTTCAAGGTCTAACTAGAGGACACTGCCTTGGCGTGGTGACCAGAGTTGATAGTGTTACCCACAAGTACTTTCACAGAGATGATAAGGCTGGCTCGTGATGAGACCCCCCATCCTCTTGGCTAGGTCTTGTTTTGTCATTTTTCTTCAAGTCCCTCTTGTTTCTTGTTGAGAGGCTTTTTATTACCTTCTCGGGGATCCCTGGGTGAGGCATCTCTAGGTTTATTTTTTATGGCTTTTATCTCTTACCCACTGCTTTTACCTCCTGGGCCTTTAGCCCCTTCTTCCCACGAGATAAGGTGTAACCCCACAAACAGGTCATCCTAATGTTCGGACTAAGGGAATGGGATAGATGAGTGGGAGATAAGATGTAAAAGTGATGATATGATGGGAGCGGACGATGGCTCTTCAAAATCCCCCCTGGTGGCTAACCAAAACCTATGGGTACAAGCTTGCTAGGGTACCCTGTCAATCCCCCCAACCATGGTCAAGTGGGTTAGTGTAAGATCCAAGTAGTCATCAGAAATGAAAGGAATTTGATGCATATATCTGAAGGTTATAATGATCAAATATGACACATACCATGATACCTGGACCAATTACCTCATGGAGCAAGAGTCTTCTCCGATACAAGTCCAAGCCGAAGGTGATGGATGCTGCTGCTGCAGTCTGATGAAGAAGAAGAAGGATGGGCCCTCCAGGGCCATGCTCAGGTCAATCCTGCTCTCGGTACTCCATGTCTAGGATCTGTGGGCTTCGAGACATGATCTCCTAGTTATCCCTAGAAATCGGGGATAACATCTGGCTCCAACTCGGGGACATGTGCTCATCGTAGAGCGCATGAGAACCTCAACATCTCTGGCATAAACTTGCAGACCTGCTCAGACTCGAAAAGGGCATCAGTAACCAAGGTGGGGTGGTATTGCCACCCCGCAAATATAATATATGTATATGACTGAAATAAAACAATCAATATGCATGCGAGGAAACAAACTAACATGAAATGCAAGTGGTATAATACACGGAAGAATGCCTACCTACCTATACTTACCTGTGGAGTCATGTCCCACCACCTTGGTGGGGTTTAAGGAGATGCCCGCTGATTGGTAATGGGCGCCTTCTCCCTTCCAAAGTGGACAAATAGTACGAGTTATCAACTGATTCCATTCCGACTTTGAAAGGTCCGAGCCATGATTGCGTACTTCCTTTCACATTAGTTGGCTCCCCTTTTTGAGTATCCCACATCCATACCAAATCTCCCTCCTTGTATTTTCTGATTTTGTGTTTGGTTATTGCCTGAACAACCCTGGTGTATTGTACTGGGGGAGGTGGGTGGGCTTCTACTGTAAAAACTTCTTGTTGGGATGGGTGGATTTGCATGTCATCTTCATCCTTTTTCCTTTTTAATATCTTCACTGTCCCAACTTCTTTGTTCTGAAATTCATCTAGGAGTTGCTGGTATTCTTCTTTCTTCGGCCATTCAATCTGATCAAACTCCTCTTCTGTTTCAAAGGGCATGTCTTCTGGAGAATATTCTTGAAGAGTTTGTATCACATCTTTCTGTGCTTTATTGTCATTTAGGGGAGGAACGATATCTTGTACATGATTTCCGGTTATTGGTACATTGAGTAAACGTCCGGTCGTCCCATCTTTCAAAGGTAATCGCAAAAAGGTGAGATCCATCTCAAGGGACCCGCCTATCATTGCACCAAACTTCCTAGACAACAACATTCCCCACACATCCGGGACATCAACCACTATAATATCTATGTGGACTGTCTTCTCGGGGAATTCTTTTAAGTGTACTTCAACATTTTTAATCACACCATGTGTGGGTATTGCTTTAGATTCAAAACCACACACATTCCTGTAAGGCCTAGTGACCTTCAAACCCATTTGCTGCATGACTTTAAGAGACATCATGTTGGCACCAACACCTGTATCTAGCATGCAATTGTTAAGGTATTTGTTGTTCATTGTTAAAGTCATGAAGAAAGGGGGGTTTTCACCATACTGGACCCTGAAAAGATCAGCTTGCAACATAATTGGGGGGTCCATAGGCTCAGTTGTTCCTGAAAAGAAGGTATCAAAGCGTTCTTTAATAGATGGGATCTTAATTGCTTCTTTTAAGGGAACGTTCACATGCATTTTTGACAAAGCCCCTTCAAAGTCAAAATCAAGGTCAACCTTACTAGTCTTAGATGTTTTGGGAAGAAGAACCTCAAGAGATGGGGGTTTTGGCTGATTAGCGGTAGGTTGTTTTGGATTCTTTCTCTTGTATACTTGAACTTCCTGCTTCTTTAGCTTTTCTCGTGATTCCTGGTCCAAGTTGTTTATTATTGCCATCCTCGCTGCTCTTGTTGCTTCCTTCAGGGCTTGTTGATGTTCTATATCTGTGATATTTATCTGAGGAAGATTCATGAAGCAATCCAAATTGTTGACTTGTTGCTGGCCAGCGTTATAAGGACATTCATGTTCCCAATGTGCTTCACTGCATTCCAGGCACCATGGGTTTTCATCAACGACGTTTGTAGGGGCCAAGGTATTTGGGACTTCATTTTCATTCTTTGGCTTGTAAAATTGATTCCCTTTCTGGAACTGCCCTTTGAACGGAGATCTTGGTGCTTGGGTCTGAGATTTTTTAAGTCTGACAATCCGGTTCATCATTTCTTATTGATTCTTTATGATGCCATCCACGGAAGCTTGCAACTTGCTGATACTGGTGCATAGATCTGAAGTAGGTTCAACATTGTGTACTACTTTCTGCTTGGTGTCTATTCTCCCCCTAGGGTTAGCAAAGGGCTCAATCTTGGATGAAAGGAGATTTCCTTCTATCTTGGTAGCGAGCTCTTGGGCTTCTTGAATGGACTGGGGGTCTTTGTCTCTAAGAAGATACCCTAGTTGGCCATTGAAAGATCTGGTGTAAATATGAACAAGGTAATCATCTTTCGGGTGATGGCTTGCGGGAATTCTTTGGAGTAATGCTTCGAATCTGGTGTGAAATTCCCGAATGGACTCATTCTCATACTTGGCAAGACCATTTAGTCGAGTGAGCAGCATGTTAGGGTCTTCTTTGATGCTCCACCTTTTGAGAAAGACTTGCTCAAGTCTTTCCATGGTCTTGATGCTTCCATCCAATGAAGACTCTGAAATGTTTGAGTTATTTCACCAAGGCATATGCTTGTTTCTCAAACATGGGATACTTTAATTCTGAATTTTGCAAGGCCCTACTCATATATGCAATGGGTTGATCATGGCCTTGATCATTTTTCTGAAGCAATACACCAACAATAGTATCTTCAGAAGCAAAGGAGAAAATTTGAAAGTCCTTAGTATAATTTGGACTAATAAGGACAGGAGCTTCAGATATGGCAATTTTAATACTTTCAAAAGCTCTCTTACTTTCATCATTCCATTCAAACTTGACATCCTTCTTAAGCAACTTATATATAGGTTTCATGATCTCAACATAGTTAGGAATGAACCTATGAACAAAATTGGTCGGGCCCAAGAAGGATTGGAGAGCTTTTTATGAAACAACCAAGGGTACCTTTCTAATCGCTTCAACTCTCTCTGGGTCTAACTTAACCCCATCTTTTGAAATTATGTGGCCCAAGAGTTTACCTTCAGTCACCCCAAAGACTGACTTAGCAAGATTTAGAAAGATCCCAAATTCTCTACATCTTTCCAAAACTTGTCTAAGGTGCTCAATTTGAGTCTTTCCATCCTTAGAAAAAACTGTCAAATCATCCTGATATATCTCAATTAACTTTCCAATTAATCCCCTAAAGGCATAATCCATAGCTCTTTGAAAAGTAGCTCCAACATTTGATAAACCAAATGGCATTCTTAAATATTCAAAGGTTCCCCATGGAGTGGTAAAAGTAGTCTTATGCCTATCTTCTGCATTAAGTCTTATTCGATTATAACCGAAAAAACCATCAAGCATGGAAATCATGCCTGATCCTGTAACCCGTTGTAGCAAGGTTTCCATCTTGGGAAGGGGGTAGTGGTCTTTTGTGCATGCAATGTTCAAATTTTTGAAATCAATACATAGCCTAATCTTTCCATTCTTCTTCCTAGCAACAACCAAATTTGAACACCATGAAGAATGTCTTGTTTGGGCTATGATTCCTGCTTCTAGCATTTTTTGTAACTCTTGTTGGACCAAAGGAGCTAACTTGGGGTTCATCTGCCTCAACTTCTGTCTAAAGGGCTTAGTTTCTTCCTTCAAAGGAATCACATGTTGAATTACATCCTCCCGATAGACCTTGAGTTCATCATAACTGAAAGCCAAAACATCCCTATATTCCTTTAACAATTTGACGATTTCATTTCTTTCTTCTATAGGGGTAGTCTTGCCTACTTTTATCATCCTAGGCTCCTGATCACTTCCAATGTTGACCTCCAAGTGATCACATAGTTTTTTTTTTGACTCTTCTTTTCGTTTATGACCATCTTGTCTATCAAAACTTTTCTCTTGGGTCACAATCCGCCTAGGAATTGGATTTAACTTATCATTATCTCCAGTATAATTACAACCCTCCTCTTTTTCATTGACACCAAAATCAGAAAACCCATGCATATGAGTCAAGAACTTAATAACCTGTTTATCATCATTAAAATCTTGCCAATGATCCATGTTATCCGGAACTGAGGGTCTAAAAATTACTTCCACTGAAATATTTTCATCAATCAAATCATCTGAAAGCTGAAGTGTGGAAGCAGCTACTGCAAGTTCATCAACCTTAGAATTTTGTTCCCTAGGAATAGTAATAAGGTTTAAAGCATCAAGATCACCTATGGAGTCCCAAATTGCATTCCTATACCTTTTCAATCTCTTTGACTTGCAAGCAAAATTATTCTTAAGTTGTTGTATGACCAAATCTGAGTCCCCCTTGATATTTAAACATTTGACACCCATATCCTTGCAAACCTCCAAACCAAGTAGCAAAGCCTCATACTTAGCCACATTATTGGTTGCATCAAACTCCAATCTATAAGCAAACTTAAAATTTTTACCACTTGGAGCTTGAAGCACAATTCCAGCACCTTTTCCTGGCCTAGAAAATGCACCATCAAAATTCATGTACCACACTTCATCAACTCTATTATCTTGAACTTTTTCTTCTAAGGGCATAATAGAGTTAGACAAAATAACATAATTACCTAGATCATCCCAATTATATTTCAACTCACTCTTAGGATTCCTTGGGTCTTCAATATGATACCTTCTAAACACTTCCCTATTCAACTTGAAAGTGTTCCCATCTGGATTAGGGATGGTAGCATAAGATAAATCCATTTGTAAGTTGCCACCCAAATCCGCAACTACCTTTCTATTTAATAACATTCCCCAAGCATCTGGAACATCAATCACCACAATATCCATTTCAAACATGATGTTCGGAAAGACTGCTAAGTGTACTTGTAAACCTTTAATCAATCCATGCACTTCAATCGTTTTACTATCCATGGCACAAATGTTATGGTAAGGTCTAGATATTCTAAGATTTAATTGCTCCATCACCTTCTTAGTCATAACATTAGAACTTGCCCCTGAATCTAGCATGCAATTGTGTAATACTTTGTCGTTTACAAGTAAAGAAAGGTAGAAAGGTAGGTTCTTCTCATTCCCCCTATGCCAATTTTGTAGAATAACTGGTGCGTCTTGGTAAGCCACTGCTGGTTGCCTATCAACAAAACTCTGAGGAGGATCTTCTATGGCGTTAAGTAACTTCTCCGGTCAGTCACTAGAACATAGAGCTAGAGCAGGGCACACCATTTGGGACAGTTTCCAGGACATTCCAAGAGGTTTAGCCACCAGGGCGAACTTTCTGGACTTTCAACAGTTACCGTGCGAGCAACCACAATTCCAACTCATCCAGATCCCGTAGTGCTCATCTATTATCGGGTATTATCATTTAGTTTGCTTATTGTATTCCGGCTAAGATCCTTTTGTGATTTGATCTAGTCGAGTGATTCATTTTATTCAGCCGCATTCGGCATTTGTACTCCGCAGAGATATCATAATATAAACTTTTTAGTCTTTTGTCGCATTTGTTATTTGTATGATCATTTATATGCTGTAAACCATTAATCCTACACACACATTAGCAGCATTTACTAGACTAGCCAAGTCAGGAACATTACATACAAGTGGAGCCGACCCCTCAAAATAGCCTCTACAATGATAAATCATGCAAATAAGTCAAGATAAGGCCACATGTGTGGTGACGTCAAGCTTCCCAAGGGTGAAGGATAGCCTCCCAAGGCTATGTGTCATCATGCAAGGTGCAAGCAAGGTGGAAGAGTGCCATGTCACGTCAAACCATCAAGTGATGTCCAAGTGGCAAGCAAACTCCATCATCTCCATTGTAACACCCCATTTTCCCCAAGTCTGTAATTATGCTTAAGACTTCATGCATTGTAATTAATGAAGACTATAATTGTGATTTATGTTAATAAATACGCCAAACAATTGACAGAGAGGGAAGCCTTGCAGTACTGGCCATGATATGAGTGCGAGTTGGTGAGGGGGAGAAATTGGGAAGTTTATATGAAGAAAATATAAAGCTTACCTAAAAACCCAACCTACACCTTCATGACCTCGAATGCCTAACCTGTCCAAAGTACCATGTCTGCCCTGACCACAAGAAACCTGTTAATGGCATCAGATCGGGTAGTTGGAGCAGTTATGACTGCCTTCAGAACTTGTACTTGGAAGAGTGAAGGGTCGGCTGCAGCTTTCAGCCAAAAGTACTCGGAATTGCCCCTTTGATTTGGGAGCTTGACCTTGGGGGTTTGCTTCTGACAGAAGTGAGTTGGGGGAAACCTGAGGAAAGAGAGAATGTTCTAGATTGAAAGAGGAATGAGGAGGAAGAGGGTGCAGACACAAACGGACACACAAAAAAAAGAGACAGACAAACTCACAAACAGATGGTATGGTAATGCGAATGAGAAAACACGGCTCACGCGCATAGACCTAAGTAACAGAAGAATTGGTAAGTTTTCATGAGGAAAATAGGAAGCTTACCCAAGACATGAATGGTCAACCCAAGACAAGTTTAAAGGGTTGTTGGCATAGACGTCGATATTTTCCTATAGGTCCCATGCCCTTCTTGGGCACTTAGGTCAGCTTGGAAACTTCCAATAAGTGCCCGAAACATCACTAAAAATGACCAAAATGCTACCAGCTGTACCATACGGCGTTTCCAGATTTGGAAATGCCATATGGTACGGCCAACAGAGTTTCCAAGGCGTTTAGTACCTGTTTCGGCGTTTCCAGGCATTTCAGGTACTGATACACCAGCTGGGGGGCTGTTTCCTGCAACATAGCTATCTGTATATTCCATTTCCCCATTTATTTTGGAAACCCATACTTTTTCCCAATTTCAGGTAACATAGATCTGTTCTCTTGAGAAAATAAATAAACACAGGCTATATTCCAATTCTGGTGAATATGAAGTAGAGCATGGTAGATTTTTGTGTGGCCCTGCTTTAATAAGCAGATAAAATTGTGCATAAAGAAATCGAAAGAGATAAAAACGTCATTTGCATTTGTTTGTTCATGATCAACTCTTTCTTCTTTTTGCCGACTTTGGAATGATAAATTTAGACTGCAGAAGCACTTAAAGGATTTGTTGTTTATATGTTTGCATCATTTGGATATTATCTCATGTACTATGTCCTCTGAAGGATTGTTACTTTCTTGTTGATGCAGGGTTTAGGAAATAAATTCCTTTCACATATTCGTGAAGTTGATTCCATTGCACAGGCATGTATATGGATCCTTTTAGAGATTTTCTTTTGTGTCATAAACAGCTTCGCATCTCACCATTTCAAGTGTACATGTTCATTGGTGATAAACTAGATTTTATTATCCTGTTTCATGATAGATGGGCAATTTACTTTATACTAAATATCTGCAATTGCCCTTTTGGACCTTAGTTCTAGTGGCCTTTCAATAAATTTTTATATTTTCTCAGTGCCCTTTTGGATCTTAGTTCTGGTGGTCTTTCAATAAATTTTCATTTTGATTACATTTTGCTTTATATCTTGATCAATGTCTCAATCAAGACTTTGAATTCCATTATAAATTTCTATTCAACAAACATCTAAACATATTTATTGGAAGTTAAGCTAATTTGAGCTATTTCTGCACTGGAACAAGTAGGATTGGTAAGCTGTTCACTATTTACTCTTTGATTTTACAGGAAATATAGGTTTTAGTCTTATGTTCTTTGGTATCTCAATCTCACGGACAGATAAATAATTGAAATTTCTGTGTCTTGGTCGTCTTGGATTGATACTTAAAATGTTAGAAATCACCTATCATGGATTGCTTAGAGAGCGACCTCTCAAATTGTCATGTCTCTTCACCTTGAGTTTGATCTCTTTTTATTTGTCTAGAAATTTTTAACTCAGAAATCTTAATTTTCTTCTCTGTGAAGTACAGTGGGCCACCAAAACATAGTAACGATATGTAATTTTTGTCTGAGTACCATCTGCCATGTATAGCCTTGCACTGTGCAGTAATGATTGCATTCATTCACGAGTCCATGCCTCTTTGTTTCACCTTCTGTTAAATTGTGGTATGTTGTAGTTATTACATCAAAAAGATTCTGTGGATGGCTGGAGAAGATTGAACACATATTTTCAATTATAGTAATTTTATATAGCTGTGACATTAAGGACTGCAATTAGTTAGAATCAGTGGTGTGAGATAGAAAATGCTTAGAGGGAGATCCTTACACATTACAGGACATAATATAAATGATTTTACACCAAAATCAGCAGGAGGCTGCCTTCCACTCAATAATTGACTTCTATTGATTATCATATCCAATGCTGCTGCCACGTACCAACCTTTTGGCTCTGATACTGCTTTTTAAGATTTAAGGCAGGTATTTACTATTACCCTTCAGATGAACAACCTCTGATACCAATTGTTAGATAGACAGATCAATCGTCTGTTATAATTAGAACATTGACCTACAGATCTAAATTCAAAGGCTAAACAGATTCAGAGCAGCAACACAATAACATAAATATAACACAGACATACAAAGAATAACATTCACAGTATACACAGATATGTTAAGCGCAAAAACCTGTTCTCCATTATTTTATTCAAAGCAAATGGACTCGAATAGTACAAGGCATTGTTAATTGTAAACACTTTGATACATATAAATTGCATCTATTTAGTCCACTGGGCTAGTTCAAGTGGTTGAGTGCTTTGAGCTTCATGTAGGAGGTCTTGGGGTCGATTCCCCATACTGACAGCCGTTATTGCGTGCCTAACTCAATGTCCCTACCCAGTTAGGCACGGTAATCAGTGCCAATGGGTTTATACTGATTACCATGATGTGCTTGGGGCTTTCCTGTGAGATTTTCCTTGGAAAAAAAATACACATTACATCTATTTATAATTTTATACACAAGATGGTTACAACCCGTTGATCCATCTAGCCTCAGGGTCAGAAGAAGTCCATCCAGCATTTAACATAAGAGAAAGAGGGTGCTTCTGATGCAAAATATAGTAAAGTTTCTTGGAATCATATTGCTAAAGTTGCTTCTCAAATCTCCAACATCAACCTCTCCAAAAAAGCCCTTGCGTATCAATATTCAACTTGTACTAATCCCCAGGAGGAAACAAACCATAATGTGTTTGACGGTCGACTTATCAAAGGAGAAGAGAGCTTTCTGATTGGATAACTCTCTCCAATCCGTCCAGTCCTTTGATGCAGAGTCCCAAAGATCCCTCCAAAAGAAGACCCCCTTCTTACTTAGCTTATGAGCTTGAAATTTGGGACACTTAGAAATACACTACCCTTGATTTATCCAGTTCCAAATAGGTTGCTACTCCAAATCCCATCCGACACAAACCCTAGAGAAGTTCCATCTAACCAAAGGAGTGATAAACCTCCAAGCCTCTCGTATGCTTCGATAGATGACCGATCCAGACACCTTTAGTTGAGGAGAGGAGATAATGTTAACACAACCCAAAAGGACCTCAAATCAAAGGTAGATGATGAGCAGATTGAAACCTATGAGGCAACAGAATCTGCCATGGGATGGATCCTTCAAGGCACCCGACAATCCATTTTGTGGCCAAAACACGACCTTGCGTCCCCATATTAATAATGCCAAGACCACCCTCCTCCTTAGGCAGAGTGCAAACTTCCCAAGGAAACATAGGAATACTTCTCACGCCACCATAGTTGGGAACAAAGAAAGGACTCGAGAATCTACTCTAGTCTCTTGAATTGAACCCTATTTGGGAGCCAACAAGAGACTTGGTAGATGTGCAAGGCTTGGAGAATATGCAAGACCATTGTAAGCTTCCCAGCCAAAGGGAGATCCCTATACGCCAAACCAAAAGTTTTGACTGCAACCACTCAAGACACCAATTCCACATATCAACAGTTGAGAGGCCAATACCAATTGGAATCCTAAGATAGGAACAATCATGCCAAGCTTAACCCAATTCCAATACCAATTGGAATCCTAAGATAGGAACAATCATGCCAAGCTTAACCCAATTCCATAAAGATGGAATCCAACCTAGAGGATCCTCAAGTCCCATCAACTAATAATCAATTTTTCATTCACCGACCTGTTAACTCTTGGATTTTCTCACTTGAGAATCCCAAGGGTTAAGAGACAACATGTTCTATTTTGGCTGGCATTCAGGTATTTTTTCCTCAGAGTTAGTTTTTGTGTGAGCCATGGTTGGTTCCCATATGAGTACAAGTACATGATTGGTTTGGTAGTGTTCTTGGTTTCAGAGACATAAGTTTGCACAAAGCTTCATGGATAGAGAGAGATGTCTATTTTTGGCATAGTCCCTACTTTTTAGGAGACAAAGATTGGAGGTCCGCGTGGCAATTTTGATCACATATTCTGAGCCCTTGCGAGCTCATGATTCCAATGAGCCCTTTTCGGATGACATGCGAGCAATTTACTATTTTTAGCAGTTGGTGTTCCAGGCCTCAGATGATGATTCTGATCACATATTCGGATTCCCCACTGAAAATCGAATCCGATGACTATATTTTCATTGACATGCTGCAAGATTCTATTTTTAGCAGTGTCTGTTTTTAGGCATACTATATTTGGCATGGTTATCCTAGTAGTCTCAGTGCTCAGACACATTTGGACTTTTCCTATTTTTAGGACAGATTGCTATTTTTAGCATGTCTATTTTTAGCAGGGCTATATATAGCAGGTGTGGTCACCAAGCAAGGTGACAGTGTTGATTTTTCTGATTCTCAGATTTGATAGTTATTGCCTTATGATTTAATAACAAGATTCACTTTCATACAACAATTATCATAGAATAACTATACACTGAAAATCTCAACTATAGTATTGCAGCGGAAATAACAAGATCTAGAAATATTAACCATGCACAGTAGACACAAGAACACGACACAAGAACACAAGAGTTTATCGTGGGAAACCCAACCTTTGGAGAAAACCCAACAACCTTTCTTATAGAAGAATTCAGTCCAATATATTACCAGTACATCACCATCACCAGATTAAAATGCCATACAGAGAAAGTCCTTCCCAAGGCTAGCGCCTCAATAAGATAACCAAGAACAACCAAGCAAGACCTTCTTCAAGTGTGGAGCACTCTCCAAGATAACTAGAACCAAGATATAGCGAAATAGCACAACTGCAGCTGCAACTGCCTTGTGCGCACTATAGAAAGGAAAACTGTTTGGCTATCCAAATGAAATGATCCTATTTTGTATTTATACTAATCTGGGCACTTGTTTGGGGTCGACTTCTTATTTTGGGTCCTCAAATTACTTTATTATTTTCCATCTTTTACTAGTGGGGCCGACTTCTCTTCCTGGGTCTTCAGTATCTTCTTGGGGCTTTTGTAATGGTGTAGATGGGTCTTCTTGTACTTTCTTGTGGAGAATGACTGCTCGAAGTTGCAAATATTCAACAAACAAGTGGTAGGTTCGACTTTCGACATGTGGCAGTGTTAGAGTGGGACATGTGGCGCATCATTGCATGAGGATATGAGGGCGTACTTCATGAGAAAATCAAAGTGCATGATGAGTTGGCAAGTTGAGTTAACCGAGGGAGAGATTTTCTCTTTCTCCTACTTTTTCCCTCTTTTTCCTCCCTTTTCTCCACTTAACTATACTCCTCTCTACCATGCGCCATTCCTTATTCTCTTTATTCCCCCTATTCCTTGCGCATGTTCCCTATTTTCTAGTGCTCTTTCCCTATCTTTTAGGGTGCAACTCCTTTACCCATGTGCATCCTGTTGACTGCCCATTTAGCAACGGTGGTCAACTCATGTGCCATGAAGATGCATCACCAGATGCAAATATCTTGAAGACAATATTGGTTCTACTTGGGCATCTGATGCTCCAGCACAAAATTTTGTAAACGAAATTTCCGCACCCCTGCGTGGGTTG
>CBVK0103758626.1:0-14288 GCA_900067695.1 Picea abies
TATATATATATAAAATTAAAATTCCTTCTGCACAAGCATATTTTTCTATAATATGTTATAGTATAATTACTTCAGATAAAATAAAAAAAATAAAGAAATAAACCTAATACATATAAGAAGTGGTAATATGTATATATATCACCACATAATTAAAATTCCTTTGCACAAGCACATTTTTCTTATGATATGTGGTAGCATAATTACTTCAGGTAAAATAAAAAGAAATAAAGAAATAAACCTAAGAAGTGGTAATATGTATATATATCACCACATAATTAAAATTCCTTCTGTACAAGTACATTTTTCTTATAATATGTGGTAACATAATTACTTCAAGTAAAATAAAAATAAATAAAAAAATAAACTTGACATTTGAATAAAAGATATGCATCCATATTCTTTTTCTTATAATATGTGGTAGCATAATTACTTCAGGTAAAATAAAAAAAATAAAGAAATAAACCTGACATTTGAATAAAAGATGTGCATCCATATTCTTATAGTAATTAATTAAAATAGTTTGCTACTGTAATGTTAGCAGCTACCTTGTAAGCACTTTACATGAATCATTAACATATATACTAGACATTTATTTTAAATTTAATTCGAAAAGACATTGAGTGCACATGAGCATAATTATAATATAATAATCTATGTGATATGTTATTATTATTATTTATTGTAGAGACTAAACAATAAAGAGAACATTTAACATAATGATTTTTCTTTTAAAGACGATAAAAATGTTGTGAAAACCAATGGTACTGGCCTTGCCATTCAAGAGGACTTTTCAAATTAAAGGAACTACTGTACGAGGGAATCAATGTTTTTTATTAAACCTCCATAATTTTATTATTATTAATTATTTTTTAGTCAAATGTAGTTAGATAGAATGATCTCATTAACTCTCTACGAGACCGAATGCTTATATGCAAGAGTTCCAATAAAAAAATGGCTCCAATTATAAAAAATTAGATCAAAAATTTGTGAAAAACATGTATTGGATTTAGCCTACGTTGTCAAATTAAACCGATTTTGAAGATAATGAAATTTGATTTTCTGTTAAACTCCCATATTACGGATTAATTCATGGTTACGGATTAATACAAAGTCAAAGCTGGGTTGAAGCCCATGATATTTGTTTCACAATGAAATATATGTTGAGAATATGTTATAAATCACATTTTCTTTTTCTTTTTCTTTTAAATATATATACAGTGATAAACCATATATCTAATATGATATTCTTGATATAACTTTCATTCTATTTCATACTAGTACCATATTACTGAACAATGATACCTATTATCTCTTAATTGAAGAGTATATCTAGGTGTAGTAAGTTGGTGCCAAGCTAGACAATTCTCTCTGTAATAGGTTATATGCATGCCCTTACTAAATGGAGGTACAAACATATTTAGGCTCACAATATTGGAGAAGTGCAAATTGAATACCGCAAGCGCATTGTAACATTGATACACAAATACATATGTATCATAGATTAGAACAAGAATGAAGAAAATTCTCAACCATTTTGTGAATGTTCCTCAATGTGAGTTTAAGTCTTTTAGAAGGTTGAATGACCAAGATATACTTAATTCCTATTAAGTCTATGAGTTAGGGTGGTCGGAGTATTGACCTATACAACTAGAATATGTCGTACATATTGTCTAAATATTAAACTTGTAGTTTCATTTTTAACTTCCGAAGAGAACAAATAGTTCCTCATTCAGTAACCAATAAACATAAGGGTTAAAAGAATAATTCATTTCCCTACTGTGGAAGCAATTCAAATATCAAAACTAAAAACTCACTGCTCCACGGATTAAAAAAAAATCAAAACTAGATTTGACTAAACTAAACGTACTGTGTTGTGATGTGAATAAAAGCTGCACTAATGGAGGTAATTAGCATAGTTTGAACTCTGTATTCTGTATTTCCATGAATATGGAAATAATTGAAGCAATGCATGGAAGGAATAAAAAAATATAATGCAAACACATTTACAGACAGAGAGTAACTCAATCAGAATTAATACAGAGAGTAACTCGATCAGAATTATTATACAATGATCCAAAAGCGCTGGGAGGCACAAAGACAGTGTATGTGGTTCACGCCAACGCAGGTAAAACGAGTGTCAAATAATGTGCCAGCTTCCATAGCGGCTGTTTGCGTGGTAAGCTCTAAAAGTCTGCTGCACTTATCGTGTTGCTTCCTTTCCATCATTGCCCGTAACAGTAGAATATTCTGCTACACTAATTAAATACATGTACTTCATTTATGTAAGGTATCAGTAAGGGACCAGTGGCCATTTTGAGTAAGCTGGAGCAAACATACTTGTTTTTCAGCTAAAACAATGGGGTGAATTTGATCAGATTTTTAGGGTTAGATTGAGTTTTACATGGATCAAAGTTTTCATGCATTTCCGAACCTTATCTTAGGGGTTTTGTTTCATTTTAAATCAACTCAGATGCTCAAAAAATATCAGAATTCTAGATTGAGTTGTGTATTGGCAAAAATTTTAACCAAAAAACCTGCCGAAAAAATAATTCAGAAAGAAAGATTACTCCCAAATTAACCTAACTCAAGTTAACTCCCTTGATTTTTAGGGCTGAGAAGTGAAGTGGAATGCAGAAAGCGTGCATACTTTATTTATCAAAGACTGAGACATGTACCTTCTTATAAATACCCGAGGAGGGATGGGGTTGTTGTGATGCATATGATTTGTGAACTGAGTGACTGCATCTACGTACAGAGCGTGGCAATGGCGCTCTCTAGTTTGAGATGGATAGGTTTATGGTGCATTGTATTCTTTAACCTTCACCTTGTTATGCTTATGACTTTCACAGTACAAGAAGATGATTCTGCGTTGATATCATGCCTAGAGGCAAATGCTATCACAAATTTCACAACCTCATCCTCCTGTTCACAGGATTTCTATTCCTTGTTGAATTTTTCTCTGCAGAACCTGCGTTACACTGAGAGCGGTGTTCGCAAGCCCAACGTTGTGATTGTGCCTGGAAGCAGTGAACAAGTGCAGAAATCGGTGGGTTGCTGCGTAAGTCTTGGTTGGCAGAACAAGTGCAGAAATCGGTGGGTTGCTGCGTAAGTCTTGGTTGGCAGATTCGCGTTCGTAGCGGAGGACACAGCTACGAGGGCCTCTCCTCGACTTCCGATGTTCCTTTCGTCATCATCGATCTCATGAATCTGGACGCCATTAACATCGACCTGCCTTCCAAAACGGCGTGGGTAGAGGGCGGTGCCACGCTCGGCCAATTATACTTTGCCATCGCACAAAAGACTGCAAATTACGGATTCCCCGAAGGAGTTTGCCCCACTATTGGCACCGGCGGCCATTTCAGTGGTGGGGGATTTGGTTTGCTGTCAAGAAAGTATGGCCTCTCTGCCGATAATATAATCGACGCCCTGCTTGTCGACGCGAGAGGTAATCTTCTCAACCGGCAGAAGATGGGAGAAGACGTGTTTTGGGCTCTGAGGGGCGGTGGCGGAGGCAGCTGGGGCATCGTGGTTTCATGGAGAATAAAGCTCGTCGCAGTCCCTCCCGTGGTGACCGTCTTCAACGTGGCCAGACCGGGGCGAGACGCAGTGACGAAGCTGGTTCACCGATGGCAATCCGTTGCACCGTCGGTCGAGGAGAATCTGTTTATACGTGTCTTCGTATCGGGTACCCAACTAAAAGGAGGCCAACGTGATGTAATGCTCACTTTCAATGGAATGTATCTCGGACCTCGCCATCAGCTTCTCCAATCTGTTAATCAAAGCTTTCCGGATTTGGCCATGGTCTCCGCCGACTGTAAAGAGACAAGCTGGATAGACTCCATATCCTACATTGGATCCACCTCTACCACCCAATTGTCCAACAGATTTAATTACAGAAAGAATTACTTCAAAGCAAAGTCGGATTTCGTAAAAGCCCCTATCCCGGCCTCGGCCTTGAAGGGAGCATGGAAATTCCTGGAAGAGGAGCTCAATGGTATCCTTTTTTTTGATCCTCTAGGAGGAAGAAATGATCAAATAAAGCCCTCCCAAATCCCATTCCCTCATCGAGCAGGGAATCTATACTTCATTCAGTATTTTGTTTCATGGCAACGAGAAGCATCCGCCAAACCTGATACAGAGTATATTGCTTGGCTTCGAAGGTTATACGAGTATATGACTCCTTACGTTTCCAGCTCTCCCAGGGCTTCTTATGTCAACTATGTTGATCTTGATTTGGGTGAGGCTCCTACTGAGGGATCAACTACGGTTGAAGAAGCGAAATCATGGGGTCACAAATATTTTCTCCAAAACTACGACAGGCTTGTCAGGGCGAAGACCACTATCGATCCTCGCAACATTTTCAGGAATGCTCAGAGCATTCCTCCAGCAACTTTCATGGAGTGAGAGCCACAGTACATACATTCCATGCTCTGTTTACATGATTTAATAACTCTGTTGTCGATTGGAACTGTGGTTGGATATAAATTTCATGTTCTACTTTCTGCTTATATGAGAAACTCCTTGTTGTCAATGAGATTTCAGTCTACTGGGGATAGGTATTATTACTCACAATTTTTGGCTCTCTTTTCGTGATACTTTAGAAGTGTGAAATTTGCTTTTTATTTTAGTTAAATTGGATTTTGTTTAATGATTGGAAAAGTATAGTTTACATACTTTAGGGGGAACTTATAGTTTACATACTTTTGGAATTTTTGTTGGCACTATTTTAAGGGGATTTGAACTTGGATTTTTTTTTTTTTTTAATTTCAATTAACGTTAATACTTCATATCAGGGTACTTGTCAATTTAGCCAATTTAGCTGTTTTCAAGAGGATAAAGTTTTTGAATTTTAAAATAATTTCTAATTTTTTTTTTTTTTTTTAAATTATCCAAACAATAATATATAATATTATATTTTTTTATTTAAAATAATATATATATATATATATATATATATATATATCTTTTTATTAAATACTTGTAGCAATTACAAATATCACTTTTTCCAATTTTCTTTTTTTATTAATATTTTATTATAAGTATTTTTTTTTTTTTTTAAATATCCAAACAATATGATATAATATTATATATTTTTATTTAAAATAAGAAAGAATATATTTTCAACTTTTTATAAAATGATTGCAGCATTTATAGAATATAATTATTTTTCATTTATTTTGATTAACAAGTTTTATATATATATATATATATATATATATATATATATATATATATATATATATAAAATTGTGTTTTAATATATAAAAAATTTTGGTCTATTTTTTATTGATTAAAAACAATTTTTCTCATATATAAAAATACGAAACAAATTAATAACTACATAATTTTTCATAAACAAAAGTTATAAATATGTCCTCATTTATAAATAAGAGTCAATGACTCCTAGCTATGATTTGACAAAACATAAATTTTCAATAAATAAAAAATTATAATTAAAAAAAAAATCTAACATACATATCTCCTCATAAAAATTACATTTTAGTATTAAAATTTTTCAAATCTGAATAAAGAACTTAGGATATTATTAATCAATAAAAATTATTTTAAAATGTGTATGATTTAGAGTTTGGCATAGACATTTAATCAAAAGCTATCCAAAATACATAGATTATAGAATGGTCAAATGCATAAAAAAAACCTTTCAATCAAATGCAATTGTATGATTTTTAAATTTCTTTTAATTTTTTGTTTGAAGGTGGTAAAATATATTAAATTTAATATTTTTTTTTTTAATTTTTTGTTTGGCTTGTAAAGTTTTTAATAATCATTGAGTTTTAAGAAAAACTGGGAGTTTTTATCTCACGCCTTGAGGTCAGTTTCTTCCCATTTTTATTGAAATTTATTATTTTTAATTTTTCTCAAATTTCTCAAATCATTTTTTTTTCATAATCATTTTCCTTTTGTTTGAACTTTTTTAATTTTAACTTTTCTCCTCCCAGTTAGTTTAAACCAGATTATCAAATCGTCCCCATTTTCATTTTGTTTGCATTCTCTTTAATTGATTTCAAAATCAAATAGAATTTTGAAGTCAATTCCATTCTATTCTTCATTCAAATAATCACTTATTTTCAATTTCGAAGTCCTCTTAGCCTCAAACTTACCTTTTCCCAAATCCAACTTGACTCAAAAATTCAAGCTCTCTTCCCCTCCTTTTGTTGAGCCTTGTCCCAATTTGGAGATCCACCTGGTTTCCAAATAAGGCCCTCCCAACACCATTCAAATTGTACAATTTATTTATTTTCAATAATTTTTTGTTATTTTATCTTTTTTTATTTTTTTATCTTTGAACTAAACCTTAGAAATCCATATTTTTTAATTAGTCCCAAAACTTTTAAATCAAGCTTTCCCCTCACAAAATTTATTCAAACTTGGTTTGGTTTAACAATCAATCTAATTTTCCAAAACATGTCTTTCTTTATAGAAAAATAATGAGAAGGGGTCCAAATTTTCCAACTAACCCCAATTTCCAATTCAACCTCCTTTTCAACCAACTTTTTGTTTGCTTCTTGGATTTTCTTCAAACCCTCCTCGAAACCTTCAAGCTCTTGCTTGTGCATGCTTACTTATCTACATAGTTATTTCTATTAGGTTATGATTTGGTATTGTTGAAGTGTATTAAGTTGTCTTCAAAGTGTTGAAGAAAATAAAAGAATTAATCCACATAAGAAATCAAGCTCATAATTTAACAATGAGCACCAAGATGGCCAGGGGAGATATTGTTGCGTCCTACCTCACAAAATTCACTCAGATTAGAGATGAGTTGGCAGCAATAAGGTAAGCCATTGATGAGATTGAGATGGTGAGAATAGCCTTGAATGGATTCACCAAACAATGGGACATGTTTGTCTGACGAGTAGCGCACATGAGGAACTTCTCAACTGGGAAAGGTTGTGGAACGTCTTTACTCAGGGGGAGCTGTGAATTGGGTCCTCACATACAAGCCAACTGAAAGTTGAAGATGAGGAGAATCTTTCCCTAACAAGCAAGGGAAAAACCAGAGCAAAAAAGAACTCCAATTGGGGTTAGACCACAAAGGGTGAAAAAAAGAAGGATTTAAGCAAAGTAAAATGCTTTGCTTGTCACAGACCAGGACACTATGCCAGGCAGTGCCCAACCAAGAAGAAGGGCAATAAAAAGTCACAAATGGTAGCTTCAGCTTCAACATAAGTAGATGATTTTGCAACCAAATTTGAGAATGAGTTTTCACTCATTACATGACTTTCTAGCTCTGCCAATAGTGGGGTGTGGTATATTGATAGTGGTGCCTCTAGTCACATGACTGGAGTGCATGACTACTTCTCTAGTCTGAAGGAGGAGATGGACCTCTACATTGAGATGGGAAACATTGCCAAGTGTCAGGCAATAGGCCATGGGACTGTCACATTTCAGAGGGAGTCCGTGAAGCCACTGATGGTGAAGGATGTGTTGTATGTTCTGGGGATGGCAAAGAATCTGATTTTAGTTTTTTCCTTGGAGG
The DNA here is from genome assembly GCA_900067695.1 of Picea abies. Taxonomy (NCBI): domain Eukaryota; kingdom Viridiplantae; phylum Streptophyta; class Pinopsida; order Pinales; family Pinaceae; genus Picea; species Picea abies. The sequence goes on from CBVK0103758626.1 coordinate 7,499, forward strand.
AGAGGGGCTACGTGGTCACATTCCAGGATGGGAGAGTGTACATTCAACCCAAAGACTCCAAGACAACCAAAGTGATTGAAGTCAGGAGAGAGAAGTTGTATAGGCTTCAGTTCGAACCAGTTCGAGCATTGGTGAGCAACACTTGTGACATGGCCGAGTTATGGCATAGGAGGATGGCACATTTGCATCATGGGGTACTCAATGTGCTCAAGGCGATAGTGACAGGCCTTCTAGACTTCATGCAAACCCTTACTTTGATTCTATGCTCAAACCATATGGCCAAATTGGGTCAACACTCTCCAAAAGATACTGAGAAGGGATTTCAATTTTTCCAATCAACCATGATTCTCATATTATCATCCCCTTCACTTTCAAACTTTTTGAACATGTGAACATTTTTTAAAGTTTGATTGAATTTTTAATGCATACATGTCACTTAATCATTTATGCACTTTTAAAGAATATCCAATCTCAGTTCAATTCAATGGTGCCATAATCATTAATGCACTTTTAAATAATATCAAATTTGAGTTCAATTCAATGGTGCCATAGTGAAAACCACCACCCTTAGAACTTACAAATAAATGCAAGTTTTCCCTTTGGTCTTCTTTGATTTAAAAGTTTGAATTCAAATGTAATGTTCATTTGTGAAAATAGTCTATGCACTAAATACATCAAACGAATAGGTGTCCAACTTGTCTAATATATATAGGTATACATGGGCTAACAAATTCCACTTGGGGCAAGATGGAAAGGGAAAAAATTAAGGAATGTCAGGGTTGCTACAAGATAATGTTTCTCTCTCATGATACATTAATTACAATGGAAATATTGGAAACAAATAATATTAGAATATGGAATAAAAAGATGAAATGTAGGACACTTAATAAGATTTCAAAATATCTAACTTTTTTTTACGGAAAATATGTATAAATTAGAAAAATTCACATTCTTCTAACATCAGTGTGTTACTTTATCTCTAAAAAATAATACATATGTTCATGTTAAGATGACGGTTTAGTATTCACAAAATCTATTGAAGCAAATATGTACATGTAGATAACAATTAATTAGTGTTTGCAACAGGTTGGTGGGCAAAAAAGTGGTAACAGGGTGATCACGAACATGCTCATGCAATTTCTTAAGAATGTGCATGCATTCCTAATGTGATAGGCTTGATAATCCCTAAACTACCACTGAGGATGCCAACTCATCCTCGGTAGGAACACACATGCATTCATAGGAGAACGCACGTACTCTATGAATGCATGCACGTTCCTTTGTTTTTTTTAAAGGGGCCACCACCAGTCATGTTCACTATAGACTGATTGTGCTATACATTTTGAATAGAGATTGAGTGAATTGAAGACCTCACACTATCGATATTGTGTTGACACTCCATTGACATCATCTCATGTTCATTCAAAGTATGTTTTTGGATGCAATTTCATTTTTTAAAATTTCTTAATTTGTTTACATCTTCAAAAAATGAAACTGAATTATATAATTCATTGCTAAATTACAATAAACACAATTAACATGCAGCTTACAAAAAAATAAAAAATGACACCACCACAGGAAGGAACAACAAACCCCAACTCACAACCAATAAATATAAAAATGGAAATTAATGAAGGGTTGAGGTCTCTTAGAACTCTTGTTCAAGAATTATGGAGTACTAGAGAGCCCTCATGATTGTCACTAGTCAATTTCTTGGACACCAATATATCTTCCATTGCAAGAGACCAAGGCTAATTGAGTAATATTTCTTATTAAAAGGATAGAATGTTTGAATATTATAGGAATAGTGTAGATAAATACCAAGTCAGAGACCTAAACCTTACAAAAAATATTCGTTGACATTGTTCATTGATCCTACAAATAGAGTACAACCATCAGTCACACAGAGACACATTTGTATGGATTGTTGCACCTACCAACCATTTTTAGATAATTGGATGGATAGGATGTGGTTTATGGTTTTTGACAAACATCCTTGCAATAATAGGGAGGTTCCTCTATATTTTCTTAGGAAATTATGGGAAACGTTTATGTTAAGTCTCCATTTCAACTACTTTGACATTGGTGAATTCCATGGGGTGGTTCGTGGGTCCACACAGGATAGAGAAAATTCTAGGCATGACCTAGTGCTAGGTCCTCATCATCTTAGGAGAAGGCGTAAAACCTTGCTCAACATCCTACCAATGAAGAAAGAATCATCCAAACATAGGCATCCATATCCACATTAACATGGAGCCCGATGCAACATAATAGTTTTATAAAATTATCTTGACAAGAGCTACCTATAGGCTATGTTGGGAGAGGGGTTGCTCCTTCAAGACTTGTAGTAGAGTCTGTCAAGGAGAGGGAACATGGACAGACTAGACATTCATGTGAACCTCATAGATTCTTGAGTTGTGGACAGACTTGTTATGGGATGATAGAGGCCACTATATATTAGATTTTCACGGAGGCAATTAATAACTTGACCATCTCTATGTTCTTCATTGATTATATATATTTGTGTATTTTTTCTATATCTAATTTTATGATGTTTACAGTTTCTATGATCGGATAAGAGACCCTCAAAATTAGCAGATGCATCAGTGCCAGTTTCCACCACTTATGCAATGTAGAAGCATCCTTCTTGTTTGGTGTACCACATACTCAAGTATGTGGTATCTTTGATAAATTCACAATAGTGATTTGCTTATTCTCTAGAAAGTTCACTAATCTACTACTATTATGCTACATCTGTAAGATAGTTGTTGTTTTTCTATAGGTTGTTTATGAGAAATCAAATATAATGTTGTTGTGTTTCTACAGGTTGTGAAATCATACAAGGATGAACCATGTCCACCTAAGATGGAAATATCACCCCCTTCATAGGTATCTTTCATTGAGTTAAATTTTGTTTAAATGTGAAATTTGTTATATTATTTTGGTTGAATTTCACATTTTTGTACTAATAAAAATACTATAAATATGTATGCAAGTTGGTTTATTCATTGTTAGGTCACCTATACCATCATCATTCCATTCACTACCACTGCCGACATTTCCCCCATCATTTTCCCTCGATTACATGACAAGTCCAGTCCTTGGCCACCTTTCCCCAACTCTTGGGATACCACTTTCCACCCCAAGGGTTTTATCATATCTCATACAACCTATGGGTATTTATCACTACCAACCCCCCCACATTTTCCATCCCATATTTCCATAATGAATTCACCTATACACCACCCACCAGTCATCCCTATTGCAACCTAGATCGTTTCATCCACTAAGTTTGTACCACTACACTCTCACACCCCCCCATCCATCATATGATGTGGATAACACATTTCATGCCACAATATATGTTTCCTCAAATAATATTATAAAATTGAGTGCTCCACCTACTAGCGACTCTCTGTCGTTGTCTAAGTTATTCATAGTGATATCATTTGTTGATGACATCTTTATGTATCATGAATGAAATTGAGTTTATGCATTTTTGTTTAAATTTCTTGATTTCATTCTTATAACCGATGCAACATGGCAAATAGCTTTGTTCCAAGGGTCAGTAGCATCAAAAAATTGAGAGTGGGCCAAGTGGGATACATAATGCATAGTAGGGAATTCCTTGCACACAGTAAATGGAGCCCTAGCCCAAAAATATGGGAATTCCTTGCACACAGTAAATGGAGCCCTAGCCCAAAAATATTGCTAATCATTGGTTTAAATGCACCACCTCAATATCCACTTTGGAAGCATGCATTTGGATATACAAGTGCAATTGTGCACATATTAGAGATCCATAATGTCGAGTATTTGAGTTTCAATGTTGTGCATTCTTAGTCAAATATTATTTATTGTTTTCCAAACATGATATAACTATCAAGTATAATCACATGCCATGACGTGTAAACTTAATGACCCATAGTTTTGCATCTCCTAGAATAATTACCTTAAGGGAAGAAACTCATCCAAGAATCTAGAGGCCTAATACTTGGTTATTTCAAGTCAATTTCTTTCTTTCAACATAGGGGAAATCTAGGTTATGGCACTCCTAAGTATTTTAATTGTTTTCTAAGAGACATGTTTCTAAGAACCCAAGGTCGTGCAATGCATTCCCTTTTAGGTTCCAATAAATATTTCCATATGGCCTTAACCTTATACAACCAACATTTTTGTTGGGACTTGAGCCTCCATATTCTATTTAGCCTCTTATGTCAAGGACTAGATTTTGTGACAATCTAATCATAGCCACTAGCCATCAATATACTTATTGAATCTCTTGGGTTGGATCTATATCCATCTAAAAACTATGTCTATGACCTTGTAGGCTATGTTTAAGGAAGATTTTTTATATAATGAGGATTTAAATTATGTCCATGATTGGTCTCACTATATTAGTTTGGAACTGATCCCTTCTGATCGGTTGATGGTTCCATGAACTTGGTTGAAAGTCATTCAAATCGCCAAAACATTTGATTTTTTCATGAAGTTTGGTTCATTGTGTTATCACTCCAGGAAACTCTTATCATCTACTAAACAAATAAACTAATGATTTATTTGGGGAGTTAACACATTGAAGGGCCTCACAAAATAGAGGGATACTATAGTACATGCACAAGAACAAGGTGGCTAGGATGACTGAGGGAGTACAAGGTGGAAAATAAAGCTTTGTCATTGTGGGGTATTTTGAGTTCACCATAGGCACATTGATGCATTAAACATGGTGCAATAAATGAATGATAAAACATAGGGAGTTATAGAAAGAAAAGGAAAAAAGAAAAGGATAGAATAATGGTATTGACAGAAGTGGCTATTGCATTGGGATGTAAGTAAGTGATTGAGTGACCAAAAAAACAATTCATAGTTATGGATTTCTATGGTTCATGGACAAGGGAAACATATTTCTGAGAATGGTGGCCATCATTCAATCATTTTTTTTCAACTTTTCATTTCAATGAATACAATTGGATATGCAAAAGAGAATAGGAACTCAAGCCTTTAGAATTCATTGGATGGATGAAATTCATATTTATTATTATTGATTGGATGCATTAATTAGGGAAATTATTACAACCTTGATACATGATGTCATTCCATGGATATCAATGTACTATTCTCACTAGTGAACAATAAACACCCATGGAGATCAATGGCCAATTGTAACTATATATATCTATATCTATATATCTATATCTATATCTATATATATATTGTTCAATGTGCAGATGATACACATCAAAAGATATATATAACTTTGTACATCCCACAATGTACATAGGATGCATAAGCTTCAACCATCATGTAACACACTTGACCCCCTAAACTCGCTTAGGCTAGTGGGATGTACCAATTTCCTCTTTTCCTTTCCTCAACCACCTTTATTAATCACCCTTATCCATGCAATTTTGACCTCTTATTCAAGTTCTTCTCATCGATATATTTCCAACCACTATAATTGTGGTCAAAATGAAGCTCAGGATCAAAAGTTTTGGCCATTTCAAGTTTCTAGAACTCTTCCACCATAAACCACCTCATGTTCACGTGGACCTTCGCCACCCATATCGTCCTATGCATAACTTCTTGGGTGTTGACATGTCGAGACACATAGCCTTCCAATGTGCCACATTCTGAACATTATATGACGAAAATGTTACACAATTGGAGATGGTCTTGGAGGCGGTTTCGTACCTCACCGGGAACCGGGATCTAATGGATCCCCCACACTTGACACTACCTAAGATCTTTGTAGTTACTATTTATCCAATGGTCTGGTCCCTAGGACCATACCCCAATTGAGAGCACACCCCCACCGACACCTCAACCCACCAGGTGCATTACCTCCACTAGGCACTGTGCCGACGATAATCCATAAGCACTCATTCCTCGAATGCCTAATCCAGTGGTATAGCTAGAACCAAGGATATGAGACATTGCACTGGAACTTTGATTATTATGAACACATCTTACAATAACTTCATTACACATGGACCAACCAAAATGTGACTCGTGGATTGATGTGGCCCTACTTGTCATCATAGGGAATAAGGGCTCATATCCATTCAGGTGCTAACACCTCTCCACTTGTTGTTGGAAATTAACTAAAATACACCTGAAATCATCCTAAAATCATTTTCACATGCCCCAACTTCCTCCCACTAACACCCTCGCAAAGGAAAGGTCTTAAACCCTTCGCAAAACCTTTCCCAATCGGGCACCAGGGAATCGGGGAAGGAAACACAATGGGATGAGCCTTGGGAGTTCCGATGGCCCAAAGTTCTGGTTACTTTGGGGTGTCAAACTTCCTCACAAGATTAATAAGGAAGATCAATGAAATAAAACCCCCTATCCGTAGATATGATGGCTAAGGATTAATGGCACCAATTCAAAGCTTTTACGCCCAACAGGGCCCACACTCGACCCACACAAATGTTATTCCAACCAATTTCATCCTCTTTTGCATTCTGGCCATCATGCTTGCATGATATGTCATAATGAAGTCACTCTCTCTCTCTCTCTCTCACTTATTTACAAGCATAAGGAGGGGTGGAACCTTGTGTTGGAACCCCACCCCATTGGCACTGGGATTAACAAGGCTATGTTAACTAGAGGGTCTAGGCCTCCAGTTCTCTACTAACTTGATTAACTAGGGCTCTACATCTAGGTCATAAAACTTTAGTGATGATCAGACAATAAAGTTTTATCCTCGCCTTGTTGGAGATACTTCACACACACCTAGAAATTCTTTTTCCTAAGGTTTTCCCTATGTTTACTAGTCATTATTCAGTCT
>CBVK0103758660.1:0-11120 GCA_900067695.1 Picea abies
TTTGGGCTTTGTTACCCTGCCCATACGGTGGACCTAACTTATGATTGTTCGCCTGGGCATTGGTTATATCGTGGTGGCTTAGTTTCTTGACATATACAACCACATAGGTTACTTGAAGGAGTTATTCTGCAAGTACCCTGGGTTAGATAAGGGTCAGACAACCCACAACCTTTATGGAGGATTACCTCTCTAGGGGGATCTGACCAACTGGTTGCTAAGCCCACGAGGTCCCTTATAAATGATTATGATACCTTCAATATTTTGCAGGGAGTCTCAGACCCCTCTTGGGCGAGGCACACCTACTTTAGGGAGGGAGGCCCCTTTCAACCACTTTATCCTATTTGTGTCCATATTGGCCTTTTGTTTATTTTGGTGTGCTCTTTGATTGTTAGCTGGCCTTAGGATTTGTTTTTATATCTCAAGTATTGAGTCATCGTGGAGCCAGACCAACGTCCTCGCAAGTCTCGTCATTTGTTAAAGTTACCACCGCATCTTGAGTCTTTACCTTATAAAAGGCATAAAGTTATCAAACGCAATACACACACCTCCACCTACCATACTTGTGGTCATACAAGTATGAGTATTGAGTCGAGTCAAAAAGATACTAGGAGTCCTTCAACTCCCATACCCACTATAGTTAATGGTACTCCTTCGATACCTTCAACCACCATGGTTGTAGGGCCAGAGGTTCCCATCATCACTCATGTTCAACCTATAGTTAATACTCAGCCTATAGTCACAAACCCTTTTGGGCCTCTTTTTTGTTCGTCGAGCTACAATACTCAGTCCATCCCTACGATCTCTAGCCCTTTTTCTTATGGTATGCCGAATTTTACATTGCAATTTGCATCCTCCATTAAAGCGTCTAATCTGAATACTAGTAGTGGACTTGGGGGCATGGCTCCTCCGCATATTCCATTCTCGTTTAGCGGTGCTCATATTCCTCAAACAACTCCTACAGTTGGAAGACTACCTCCTTTTCACCCCAAGTCTAATCTTGGTCATAATGCTCCTGGATGGAGTAGTCAACCTGACGGACAAGTCGTTGCTTATGTTCCATCCTTTACACCTACCTCCTCCACATTAATTTTGACCAACACATTTGGCATGACGAATCCACCTCTATCCTCTGGATTCGCACTTGGAGGAGGTCAATTTCACGCCTTGGGAAACCCCCAACCTGGAGATACTCTCGTTGGGGGAAATATTTACAATCCTCATCATAACATTCCTACTAGAATGGTGCCCAACCGACCCTTTGTGAATCAGTTTGGAGGGGGGTTTTACAATCCCGGACAGGGCCATGGGGCATACCAGAACCCTGGATGGGCCATGATTCCCCAACAACAATCTTTCTCGAGAGCTTGGGGCTAGATGTCGCAACCCTATATCCCTTTTCTGGCCATGCTCAATTTTCCAGACTTGTCAAGAATAATGAATGACTCTGTACGTTATTACCCGACATGGCCCCCCGTCCCCACCAAGATTATTTCAGATAATCTAAAATTCGAGGGTAAGACACTTGAGGATCCCAGTGATCACGTCACTACTTTTCATCTTTGGTGCTCTTCTAATTCCCTTAATGACGATTCTATTCATTTAAGATTGTTTCAACTCATCCTCATAAGGGTCGCAACAAAATGGTACATAGAGCTGTCGGGGAGGCGTATGAAAATTTTAATCAAATAGTATTAGTCTTCCTCAACCACTTCCAATTGTTGGTTCGTTACAATGTCGGCATAAAAATTATGTTGGCCTTCTGCTAGGATAAAGCCATCCATATCTTGGATCACATCCAAGAGTGGCGTAGATGGAAGAGGTTGATCAAGGCCTACATTCCTCCAGAGTTCCTATTGGAATGGTTTATTAAGTCATTAGAGCCTTATATTTCAAAGTATGTTTCTACATCCAGAGTTACATATGAGGAAGAATTCATCTTTAAATCCCATTAGTTAGATCTTATATATGCTCAGTCTGGGATGTTATACGAAATTATTCCTAAAGCATCGAGGTCAAGCTACGACCCTAGACAAAATCTCGGGCCTCATGTTGATGGAATCGTAGGCTCCGTAAATGTTAAATCTACAGACTTGATGACAAGCCAATTGAAATAATTGTCTCTAAACTTGTCTGTAGGAGGGCAAGCTTCGATGTGTCCTTCACTCCCACTCAGTCGATGGATGTACATTATGTGCAATCGTCGACCAACCCGAATGGTAACCAACAACGAGGAGGGAATAAAAGGAAAGGACGTGGTAACAATCGTAAGGGTGGTAGGAATAATAATAATAATAAACCCAATGACAACGTTAACAATGAGAAATCGAACAATAATGATGGTGAGGGCAATAAAGAAAGGCGAAAGGTGAAGTTTCCTTGCAAGCTTTGCCCTGATGATAACCTTACCCACTTGTGCCCCAAACTCGCTAAAGCTGCGAGGCTTTTATCTCTACCACCTGCTCTGCTGACTAATCATTTTTTGCATAATCAACACATGGCCTCGAGCTCCTCTAATGCCAGAAATGCAGCAAGTGGAAGTCAAAACCCACTAGCACAAGATGGTGACCGTCTTTGCATCAATATGGTCAAGTCTCAGGTTAATGTAGCCACTCAGTCTCACAGTTACAGTTCTTCATAGACTGTTCCAGGTATAGAATCTCCTCCTCCTCCAAAGACGCATTTACAGATCGAAAAACTAGAGCCTTCGCCTTATATTCCGAAAGGAGTACTCAAACGCTCTACGCACAACCCTAATGCTAGAGCTGCCTAGAATTACTCTATTGTTGAGGATCCGGGTCAAACCCCTTGCGTGATGTAGGCTCTGGAGGTACTCCAGATGTGTCCTTCACAAAGGAATGCCTTGTTATCTGCGTTAGGAGCTCTAGACCCCTGTGGCTCTATGGTTATCAAGTTTGACATCACAAATGTGAAGCCTCGCTTGACTTAGCACGTGGCTTTTCAAATCCATGTGGATTACTCAAAGTATACAATCAAATGTATTGTTATTGATGAAGGTGCTACAACGTGCATTATGTCCCTAACCTGTTGGAAATCCATTGGCTCTCCAACCCTCTCTCAATCTCTGACCATGTTGATCGCATTTGATGGTCGTTCTTTCCATCCCCATGATATTCTTCCTGCCTTTGTGGTCCAGCTAGGTGGGAAGACGGTGGAGGTGGATGTTGAGGTGGTTGATGCGCCCCTTGACTATAACTTATTACTAGGGCGTAACTCGAATATGTTATGACTGCAGTCATATTGTCCATCTTCCATACTTTATGTTTTCCTCATGATGGGGAAATCATGACAATCGATCAGTTATCCTTTGCATATGCTAGCCCCAATGCATCAGTTGGACCGTCGATCCTTGTGATCGACAATTCTCAGTCAACAACTGAGAATATTGGTGTCGAAATGTATTCCTCCCTTATGGGTACCTTTGATTTCATTGCACCAATTCATCATATCTATGCCATGTCCATTAGGTTCGCTTCATCAATGAGGTTTGTTCCTTCCCTCACTTCGTATTTTAACGATCCTTGGACCCTGCCTTCCTCGACTGCATCTTGTGAAGGTTAGTGACATGTTGGAATGACCATGCCATTGTCGGCGGCAGAGATAACGTATCATGTTATTCTTGACTCTACTTCCGACCTAGATCCTGTCTCCTCGTAGACAGACGAGGAGGATCATGTTCTCTGGCCCATATGGGCCACTTCATCATCTTGCTCACATGATTGCCTCGATGACACTTTACCTTCGGATGAAGCAATCTTAGAGGCAATGAATGGTTTTGATAGGCCATGGAATGATATGCACCATCGCTCAAGACGATTTAGATCCACATTGAGTGAGATAGTCGGTCATGCCATAATTCCACTTGATACACATGACATTTATGTCGAAGGAAACATGGCGAGTATCTCTCTTTCCATCATGATCGATATCTCTCGTATTCCTGGTAAAGTTGAAAATGTATATATCGGTGCGGATTGCTCGCATGAAGAAATTCAGATCTACACCAAGCTCTTCAAAGAATTATGTGATGTATTCACTTGGTCATATGAAGAGATGTCGAGAATCAACGCTCGAATTGTCGAACATGAGATTAAAACCTACCCGGATGCTAAGCTTGTTCGACAACAACTTAGAGCTATTAATCCCAAGACAACCCCTGCTATTAAGGCAGAGGTGGAGAAACTACTGAATGTTGGTTTTATCTACCCAGTTCCCTTGACTGAATGGGTATTTGATCTCGTTCCTGCAAATAAGAAACAAGGAACCATCCATGTATGCATGGACTTTTGAGAGTTGAGTAAGGCATGTCTTAAAGACAAATTCCCGACACCTTTCATTGATCGGATTCTCGATGAGTGTGCGGGAAGTGAGGTTTTTTATTTTATGGACAGATTTTCAGGATACAACCAAATTCAGATTAAACCCAAGGATCAACATAAGATGACATTTATTTGTCCTTCGGGTACATTCGCATACCAGAAAATGCCTTTCAGCCTTAAAAATGTCGGAGAAACCTTCCAACGGGCCATGACCATCGATTTTCACGATCTCAAGGATATAATCGAAGCTTACCTTGATGATCTTTGTTATCACATGAAGTTGTTAAGGGTCTCATGAAGTTGTTATGGGTCAATTTTATCCTTAGGTTTTTAATTTTTTATCCTTAGTCTTGTTTAAGTTTCAATTTTAGTCTCCTCTTTATGGTTTTCTTAGGTCTTAACACAAAATAAATGTAAGGTTGAATGTTGGCCCATACCTTTGGTTTATACCTTCATCTCATCACACGATTAGACAACCATCACCATCATCTTTATGCCACCACTATCCTGACATGTCACTACCTCCACTATGCGCTTAAACCCCTCCACCTTGTCCCTCTACCTGTTAGGAGGTCAAATCAAGTCATTTTAGTACGTTGCCATCTCATCAGGAGTTTGCGTAGTGCATCTTGAGTACATCTTCCCTCTTTATCATTATTGCACTTATGAGGGTTGTGTCAGTCGATCTCATTGTTTTCAGCATCCATAATTTAAAATAAATAAGTTGGGATTTAGTCATTTAAGGTTGCCTAACTGTTTTCTCAAATATTTGAATTTTGCTCCTAGTTCGGCGTTGCAGAAACTCCTAAGTTCAGATAGGCACTACGAATTCTATTGTAGATTAGCTGACAAAGGGGAATTGAAGGTTAGAGTGGTTCTCAGCGATTTCATGTTATTTGAAGCATATCTACAGTCGAGCCACATTGTTCAGGTACTCCTTAAGTTTTTTGAGCTCTGTTGAATATCAGATTAAAGTTGTGCTTATGTTTCTCTTCCTGGGCACTACAAATTGAGGATCTACATTCCAAACCTACCTCTTTACCTATGTTAACACCAAATTCTCAGCTTGTCTGTAGTATTGTCATCCTCTTCTATCACAATTGAGCAAATCATGTTGTCAGATCCATTGTGCCTATCTCTTTCTTGGCCCTTGCTGTTATACTATGAAATCTTCTACGAATTGCGCTAAGGATCCCATGTTCCAACGTTGCGAACCTATGCATAAATATCAACATTGTTATCCTCTGATTGCATGAACTGCACCATCTCTTTCCCTGTACAGTTTCAATTGTTATTTCAAATCTAGATTATGTCTACATTGAAAAGTTTAAGAGCCTTGCTTATTAAAATGGTGATGACCTTTCATGATGGTGAATTATTAGCTTAAAACCCTGGCAACTGCCTCCTCCTTGCATATCCTTTTTTCTAAAAGGTTTTTTCCTTCTTAGCCATAAGTTTCCCTTCCATAAGTTCAACAGTCAAACAGACAGAAAAACACTAAAGCCTTACATTGAAGCCAACTTTGAAAAAGATCATCATTCAAGACCTATGTCCTTGTTTTGCCTCTCATATCTCTCAGATTATTGTAGTGTTTTTTCTCTTGTTTATAGCAAATGGATACACCTCATCAGAAGAAGTCTCATAAGGGTGGGACTGTAATCCGGATAGAGCCTTGTGATATGTAATTGTTTGATGATGAACCTCTGATCAGAGAGTTCTTCCAGAAGGTTGGATGTTTAAATTTATGTCAGAATATGCAGAGGGGGCACTCTGAGGTAGTCAGAGAGTTTGCCTTAAATTTTGATGGCATTAAAACCAAGGTGGGAACCTTTGAAATGGAGGTATCTGAAGCCACCATTATAGCAGCCACTGAGATACCCAACACTAGTGAAAGATGGTTTAAATCCATGACTCATAATGCATCCTTCTCTAAAGAGTTCCTCAAACAAGAACATCATGGATATAACCTAGCAAAGGGAGTGCCTCGGAGCCACTTGGTTGAGGGATTTTACAAGATGTTAAAGGTGATGGAGAGATATTTTACATGTGAGGGCAGATTCAACATGATTTACCAATATCACATTAGACATTTGTTGCACTTCACAGGAAAAGACCTAATGAACATCCCTTTCTATTTGTTTAGGAGTATGGGGAAAATGGCTGATAGGGTCCAAGCCAAGTCCAAGGTTGTGAACACAAGTGTTTTCCACTCAGGGTCGATTAGGATGCTTGTGATGGAGGAGTTGAAGAAGAGAAACATATCTTGGGAGTAGTTCATTGCCTATGCAAATCCATAGTTAAATGTAGCCCTTACTCCTCAATCTAAGGTGCATAGCCCTTTGCAAGCTGATAGTGTTGTCCACACAAAGAAAAGCAAAAAGAGAAAGGGAAAACACATTGCAAAAGATGATGAGGCTCTTAAGGAACAACAAGAAGAAGGAGGAGGAGCTCATCACTCTCCATAGAGGGAATTTTCACCCCAACCAACTCTAGAATTAGAAGAAGTTCCCTCAGCTAAAACCACAAGCAAAAAAGGGAGAAAGTTACGCTTCCCCTCACCTATTATTGCGGTTGAGACTAGAGCTAGGAGGCCCTTCACCAGGTCATCAACCAAGAAGTAAATTGTTGAACAAGAATCCATAACAAAGGCTCATGTCAAGAGGAATGATAAGGGTAAAATTGAGACTGTTGAGAAACATGTTGAAATCATAGACATAACCACTCCCCTTGAGAACCATACCTTCAAAATATTGATCATATAACTCAAAGATGTCAGAAAGGAGGTTGCTCACCTGAAGGAAGAAGGGTTGGCTGAGAGGAAGAGGTTGAGGGATCTTATGGATATGTATAAGGAAACCGTTGATCTGGCCAGATTTTCAACAACGATATTTTTTCCCCTCCATAGGAAGCTTCAAAATATATACATGCAAAACAAAGATTTACAATCACATATCAGAAAGCTCAAGCTGGAGTTATAGCCCTTCAAAGATGAGTTAGCTCAAAGAAATCTCAATGTGCTAGCTCACGCCGCAACCAGAAGGAGTACCAGACTCAGGAGGTGAAATGGTGTGGTTGAAAGACCCTCAATTTTGAAGATGATCACCTTTGCATTTTGAAGTTTTTTGTGGGAAGTATCATGATTATACTTGATTATGAGGCTTCTACAGGCTTATACACCTTTGACTAAGGTTTTTGTGTATTTTTGGCTCAAACTGCACAACACAGACAACTACAAGACATTTTGTAGCGCATGGTGCTATGAAATGATCTACATAGACAAAAGTTGTAGGTTCGCTATGAAATGCGTTGCAAAATCATTTACATACACAGAAGTTGCACAGTCGCTGTGAGATTCGCTGTGAAATCACCTATTCAGACAGAAAATGAAAGCTTTCTACATAATCTACTACGAAATGGTCTACACAGGCGGGCGCTGCAGAATTCGCTACAAAATTTGTTGCGAAATCTGCTATGAACTGGCTGATACAGTCAACACTTCAGGGTTCACTGCCAATTCTAGTTTTGATGGATTTTGAGGTAATCAAGAGTCACCATGTGGCAAATGGAACTTAACACAGATGTTGGGAGATCAGTTGGAGCTGGTGCACACATGGAAACAAAGGAGATGTGCCCAAGTAACAATTCATTATGCAAAGATTATGGTGTTAGGGTTGTTGCCAACATTTTCCCTGTTTTTAGCAGTTTGTTGTTTCCACTTGTACAAATGTTAGATTTTCAATTTTTAGTGGGAGAATCCTATGTAAAAGGATCCATCTTGAATTGCATGTTGTCACTTACTGTTTAGGCTATAAATACAACATTAGAATGACATTTTTGGATTTGAATGGTTGAGCATAGACTCCCTTATGTAATGTTTTGATGTAACAGAGCCAGACTCTAGTTTTTATGTATGAGATCTGAGCCATTTTTCCTAATAGAAGTCATCTTCCTATTTCCATTATCTTACTTATTTCTTACTCTGATTTGCTCATCATTAAATGATTCAATTGAGATATTATAGTTTTGTTACAATGTATGCTTTATTGTGATGTCGCTGTAATTTTATCAGTGTTTTAAAGTTTGGATCAAGAAGTTCTTGTGTCTGAGCTTTTTCTTCATTTGTCTGCTAGTAAGGACTAATCCTAATAGTCTTCCATTAAAGTCTTCCATCTACTCACACTTATCTTTAAATCACTGGTTGAAGTTAGCCAAGACCTCATTTGCTTATGCATTCTTGCCTAGAGATTTATGTGTTTGAGCATTGCTATGCTGAGTTTTATCCATTTGACCCTTTATCATAAATTTACCATTACAAACACATTTGATGGGTACTGTGATTATCCTCTAGCAGTCTGAGGGTGACTCTCAGTTCTAATAGAATGAATTTATGCAGTTGAAGATACTCATCATGAGTGGTTTCGTGAGCTAGGAAATCTCCTTGATGGGCTCCATTAAGACATGAATGGAGTATGAAAAATGAATCTTCGATAGAAGGGAGAGTAGATAATTTGGTGGCAAGTTATGAAAAAGATATTCGAGGAAGAAATTTGTCAAGACTAGGGGTTTCACTAGGTGTCCCAGTAAATTCCCCCAGTCTTGGATTGAATCTCATCATGTTAACTCTTGTGGGTTCAAAACTAGAGAGGATTGATTTTCAATGATTCTCACTTTCCATGGGCTTATATATGGAATCCATGACTTCCAAGATGACCTTTTTTGAAGGAAACTCAAAATCAAGGGAGTCATTTGAACTTGGAGAGTCAAAACACCGTATGGGTGGAGTAGGCTGATCAAAATCCATATGAGGATGAAGGTGTTGAACAGTATCAACAGATGCTGATGAGATTTTTGGATTGACAATCTCGACTGTAGTGAGCAGTGTGAATGCTCTGTATGAATCAACATCCTCAAGATGAGGTACCAACCAAGGATCAAAATACCCAAGGGATCCACTAGTAGATGAAGAAATCATGTTGATTGGGGTGATGATTGAAGTAGGATTTGGTGGTGGAAGGGGGAATATACCCATAAGTGAAGGATATTTAAACATCCCCGCACCAACGTTCAGAGAAGACTCTATGGTATCACTGAAAAAAGGTACATTAGACCCTGCATTGGATCCAAGGTATGGGGTACAAAATGAAATTTTATCGATGGTAATGATTTTCCCTTGGTGTGGGAAGTGTAGGACCCTAAATACTGATGAGACAATGAAAATCACATCATAGAACCAAGTACACCCGAGTAACAGATTGTACTCAAGTGGTGCATACAATTGATGGGTAAGGTGGTGATTATTCCATGGGTTTGGAACATGTGTCCATTGAATGATTTCATAAGTGTGGTAGATGTATCAAGCTTAGGAGAGCCAAGGGATTTCCAACAAGAAATAAACATGATGCAAGTGGAGGATCCTTCATCAACAACAGTTCAGAAGATGTTTTTACCCATCGTTTGCACTTTAATTTGGAAGGCTACTTTATAGGAGATCCTATGAGTTACCTGATTTGAATCAAAGGTCATCAAGCTCAACTCCAAGGGATAAACCCCACCTATGGTTGAGATCAAGTCTTTTCACTGCATGGGGAAACTTTGGAGAACTTCAAGTGCCAACATGGAACAAGGTGCCTGGGCCAAATCTTCCACTATACTTTAATTATGGGCAACCTGTGTGTTGGTATTATGTGTCGTACATAGAAGAACGCCCTTCGGGGGGCAAAGCGGTGCATCAAAATATGACTTCTCTATCTAGAGAGGTCCAATAGGATAGGAAGAAGAGGATGCTTTTGGGATAGCATAAGAAGGATTTAGAATCTCATAGTTCTTGTTTCGAGTCTGGATATTGAATATGTGGTCACACATAAAAATAGAAGCATTTAATGGAGACCCCTCATGGTGAGGGTTACCTACAATTCCCCCTAGTGGAAAGGCAAGATTTGTGGAAACCATGTTTTGAGGTTGAGGGGGTAAAGGATGGGTTAATATAACATGTTGTTGGGGGGCCCGCTGTTGTGCCATAAATCGATGGATATCATCCTTCCGAGGACATCGGTGAGTAGGATGGTCCTCCCCACAAATCATGTAGGGAAACCGACTCTTCCTTTTCAACTTAGTGCCTCCCTCCTGGGTGTTTTAGGTGGTGGTAGTCCCTTTATCATTAGTGGATTTATTCTTCTTGTTCCTATTTTTCTTACCTCCAGGTTGTTGAGTGTAACATTCCCCCGACCACCCGCAGTCCAGAGGATGCCACTCCAGAGAAACCTCTTATGCTCTGACACCCGTCGGTAACATCCCTAACTTATACAGGCCAAACCATGCTACTCTAAGGAACACCTTCGTTCCCTTACTGCAGAACATATGGTAACATACCCAATAGTCAACTAAGCTATACCACATAAATTTACTCTTTAAACTGTATGCAACTAAAACATATACATACAACACTCTTGCAGAAGCTTTACATATACACATAAACAAACCATTACATTCTGTAATATACGACTTTATACTGAAATAACAGTAACCACAAATATGCAACATATACAAGGAATTACCCCTAAACATACATGCAATTATAATCACATATATGATAAATCGTAACATAGGCATGTAATTAACAAAACAACATATCATTTTATCATACGATTGGTACTTATCTTAGAAAGATTGTCACCAACTTCGTACAGATCATCCACGAACCTCCCAGCCTTAGACTACATTGTTCATCACTATCAACAGTGAGTCACCCCCAAGCTGGGACTGAACTCCACCCAGGGTAAAGGG
>CBVK0103758693.1:0-11184 GCA_900067695.1 Picea abies
ATCTCTGAGAAGAGATGTGATGATTACTCGCATTTGCAAGAAGATGATTACAATGAGGCTCTGAAGGCATTTTTACAATAAAAATGAATGCCAAAAGTCCTAGACATCCAAAAACCTAACCCTAGGAGATGAAGTGTCAAAATTCATGTGGGCCGCGTTTGGTTAAGTTAGTGCATCAACTTCCCGTGCTCGTAACTTTTGCATACGATCTCTGTTTTAGGCACATGATAGCCCGTTGGAAAGGTATAATCGAGGAGATTATTTTTTGGGCCTCAATCATGCCTTCAAATATCATTTATTTCGTTCAATCCAGAAAACCTTCATTTAGGCCCTCAAAATGGCCCTTGAAGTTAAAACTTGCTAAAAATAGTAAGTTGCCAAAATTGCCAGAAAACTGTTTTGAGCCAGTTGGAAAAGTTGGGTGTCCACCAATATCCATATGGATCAGAACTATAGTTCAGTTCAGTAGAAGGATAAGAATATATAGGGCCTATAGTCAGTGGACCAGTCAAAACAAAATATGTTGGACTAGTTGACTCATAGATCGATGGCCGAGTCAAAACATGCATAAGATTTGACAGACCAGTCAAAGGAATGAAGAGATGAGAAGGAGAATCAATGTCCCATACAACATCAATAGGATCATCCTACAACAATCTAGAGTAGGAATTCAACAACTTGAATTTGGAAGACTTCTCATCAAACTGAACACTATGTTGGTTAATAATATGTCATCGAATAGGATCAAACAATCGATAGGATTTAGACTCTTCAAATTATCCCATTATGATGCAAGCATGAATCTTTGCATCCAATTTTGATCAAAACTCATTAGGAATGTGATCCCATACAACACATCTTAACACATGGAGGTGTCCAATAGAAGGTTTCCTCCCATATCATTTTTTCACTAGAGTCATGGAAGGAATAACTTGAGTTGATATGCCATTGAGAAGATAATTGGCACAATACACCACTTCAACTCAAAAGAAAGGAGGAAGGTATTTATCCTACAAAAGACATATATCCATTTCGACTAATGTTCGATTCTTGCGTTGTGAAACTCCATTTTGTTGTTGTGTGTGAGGAACCAACCTCTGCCAGTCAATACCAGATAAAAGTAGGTATTCCTCAAAAGGCCGATTGTCATATTCACCACCATTGTCAGATATCAAGCACTTAATGGGTTGATCACATTTAGTTTTAGCAAAGGCCCAAAATTATTTGAACTTCTCAAAGACAAGATTTGTATTCTTTAGGAAAAAGACCCATGTGACACAAAAGAAATCATCAATAAAGGTAAAAATGTACCTTGCACCTAATAGTGAAGCTAAGTTGTTAGAAAAAACATCACTATGAACTAGTTCTAGTAGGATCTATGCTCTCCACGCTTCTCTAAAGTCTAAAGGTTCCTAATGATGCTTTCCAAGTATGCAACCATTACATACACCTTAAGGGGGAAACAAATTTGGTAAACTAGAAACCATGTTGTAAGTTTCCAGTGCCTGCTGACTTTAGAAGTTTACATGTCTGAGTCTCTCATGCCAAATTCAACTTCTCTCATCAGTGTGAGAAATAAGTGTAGTCATTTTTTATTGAGTTTGAGTTGAGTCACATAACTTGTATAAGTTGTTCATCGGGTCCAAAATCATGTATGCGACAATCGACTTCCTTTTCTTCAAATCCTGAACATAAAACCGATCTGGCTATAAACCCACAATCTTACCGGTCTAAGTCAACTGAGAAAAAAACAATTGATTGGAATTGAGATTTGGTACATGATAGACATTGAAAATTTTACTATGTCGACAAGATACATCACCCTGACTAACAACAACCAAATAAAAATCACACAACATATCCAACTCAACAAGGTTTGTAGATAATAGGTCAAGGTTTTCAAACAATCAACTTTGATATTGTTGGCATAGGGGTAGACCCAGGGTTCAACCCTTAAGAGCACACCAACAAAACCACGACTACCATCCCTTTCGGAAAAACCTGCGAAGCAAGTGAAGTCTCACCCGAGGTAGAAGGAGGGGCGGTTACAGGACGTAGGTGTCTGTAACCAGGCTGGGACACGATTATATGATAATATCACTTCAAAAAATATTTTGTTAACTCTTAGGAAGTGAACATGCATTAGTTTATTAACCTCATTAACACCACATAGCATAATCAAAGACAGATAAGCATAGTAAAAACAAGTGATTATGTACCCTGAACACTTAACACTGAGCACTATGAGTTAGATATAGAATTCATTTACCTTTTAACCTAAGTAAAGTACTTAAGCAACAAAATATATATTCATTACACATAATAATCAAAGCACTAAGAAAAAGCATAACAGAAATGACACCGCACAAAGAAAACCATGAGACACCAGATATACATGGTTCACCCCAGGGTGGGGATAAGTCCACAAACCTCTTCACCTCTTTATTATTCATCAAAATATGACATCCATTCACTCCTGTGAACTGAGCCACATAGTCAAAATTCACACAAGAAATGAGATATGAACACTAAGCACTAGATCATCCTTATTTACCCTCAAAAAATAAGTCAAATGCACATAGCCAAAGTCTCTTATCATGGCTCTTAGCACCTTATACAAAATCACAGTCGAGCACAAAGAATCGACCACATACATTCCTTCATACAAAGCACTACTTTGCACACAGAACTTCTTGAACTACTTCTTCTACAATACATTCCTCTTTATTTATAGTTTACAAAAGCCTACAATAATGCCTAGACATGGGGAAAACCCATGGGCCGACATCCCATAAACCCATTACAAAATCCCTAGAGGACCCCTTACTGGGTCCACATAACCCTCAAAATAGGTGATATCCATGATCTCATCTCCGCCTGGATGCTCCTACTTCAACTAGCATGTCGAAGTCCCAAAAGTGGGCCAAAACCTCCAAAAATGACCAAAGTTTCCCCGAAACTTAGTCGAGGGCCAACAGGCCCCCAACACTCACCTATGACTCATCCTGAGTCACTCAAAATTGGACAATGTTGCTTCAAAATCCTTGAGATTAACTCAAGCTGCCTCAACTTGTTACCTTTCCTAATTCTCTTGCTCAGAAAGATCCTGGATTGTCTGCTTTGTAACATGCCCTTCTGGGCACTTTTCTACTATTGCAACTACGTGATCTAGCTGTAAAACCTGGATATCGATCTCCTCGAACACCTTGCAAGCTTCATATTGCACAGGTTGTAACTTATGTGTTACTTCCATCACTTTACCCTGGAGGGTAGTGATCTGTTGTTGTACTCTGTGTTGCTCTTGGGAACTCTTCATCCTTTCCACTGTTGTGAGAAGCTTCATCTGCACCTGCAATGAAAATGCATGCTGTTGCACCTCCTGTAACTGAGCCTCTAGCTTCTTTAACTCTGGATCCTCGGCAAGGCATTCATACATCTGGGCACTTCTTTCACTCAACTGTTTACATGCCGAGTCGACAAATTTTATACTTTCTATTGGTTGTCGACGGACTCCTCCCTCTAGTCATGCACCTCCTATGGGGTGCTCTACACAACTCGAGCCTCCAATTCAAATATCTTAGCCTGAAACTGTTGGATTGTCTATGCAAGCTTCACTACTTGAGCTTCACCCATCTTTTGATCCTCCCATACCATACCTGGAACAGAGCGATATGCTTTTCTTACTGCTTCTTTGACCTCGACCTGCTCTGCGAGCAACTTCTCTTGTTCCTTCTGTAGCTGGGCTTCGCTAGATTTATTTTCCTCCTGAAGCTTCTCTTGAAGCTATGCTTTCTTGCTTTCATATCCAACTACATTTCCCTGCACTGTTCGTGTCCTTCTCTTCATGATCTCTCTAGAACCAAGATTCTATTACATCAACAAGCCTTCTTAGCTGGGCTGCTCTTTCAATGTTCATTTCTCTTTGTTCCCTTCTGTATGCCTTCAAACCTGCCTCCAATACCTTGACCTATTCTGGAGGTATTCCTTTAAGGTTAACCTCAACATTGGCCTGACATCCTAGCAACGAAACCATTTTTTGGAACAGGGGTAGACCCAGGGTTCAACGCTTAACAACACACCAACAAAACCCTGACTACCGACCCTTTCAGCAACACCTGGGAAGAAAGAAAAGTCTCACCCGAGGTAGAAGGAGGGGAGGTTATAGGAAG
Source organism: Picea abies (assembly GCA_900067695.1). NCBI lineage: Eukaryota > Viridiplantae > Streptophyta > Pinopsida > Pinales > Pinaceae > Picea > Picea abies. The sequence goes on from CBVK0103758693.1 coordinate 4,170, forward strand.
AAGGTGTCTGTAACCAGGTTGGGACACGAATCTATGATAAGATCACTTCACAAAATATTTTGTTAATGTTTAGGAAGTGAACATGCATTAGTTTATTAACCTCATTAACATTGTAGAGCATAATCAAAAACAAATAAGCGTAGTAACAACAAGTGATTATGCACACTGAACACTTAGAACTGAGCACTGTGATTTAGATCTAACATTCATTTACCCTTTAACCTAAGTAAAGTACTTAAGCAACAAAATATATATTCATTACACATAATAATTAAAGCACTAAGAAAAAGCATAACAAAAATGCAACTACACAAGGAAAACCATGAGACACCAGATATATGTGGTTCACCCCAGGGTGGGGCTATGTCTAGAAACCGCTTTGCCTCTTTATTATTCACCAAAATATTACATCTAGTCACTCCTGTGCACTAAGCCATAGAACCGAACTTCGCGCAAGACAAGAGATTTGTGCACTAAGCACTAGATCCTCCTTCTTTATCCTCCAAAAATTGGTCAAATGCACAGAGACAAAATATCTTATCACAACACTTAGCACCTTCTACAAAATCACAGTTGATAGAAAGCCTCAGACACATACATTCCTCCACACAAAGAACTACTTCACACATATAACTACTTGACCTAGTTCTTCTACAATACATTCCTCTTCATTTATAGTTTACAAAATCCTACAATAAGGCCTAAACATGGGGAAAAACCATGGGCCGACATCCCATAAACCCATTAAAAAAACCTAGATGACCCCTTATTGGGTCCACATAACCCTCAAAATAGGTGATAACCTCAATCTCAGCTCCGCCTGGGTGCTCCTACTTCGACCAATGTGTTGAAGTCCGAAAAGTGGGCCAAAACCTCCAAAACTAACCAAAGTTTTCCTGAAACTTGGTTGAGGGCCAACAAATACCATGTTGGAGAATGAGTTGGAACACAATATGAAACAAAGAACACAGTACCATAGATGACCGAAGAGGGAAAAAAAATTCAAAGAACAAAGGTTGCATCTAAAGACCCTGTTATGGCACTTAAGCACATATTACTGTGATCAAAACATCACAATGCATGTTGTGCATCTTGATCCACATGATATATTGTGAAAACCCCAAAATAATTGACATTTGGTATATGATAATGACCAAAGGGGTCTTATTTTACAGACATAATATCTAAGCAAATCCCACAGAATCTAGAAGATCTTGTCCACATAGAACCATTAACGGTTAGAGTTGATTCCACAAAATTTGTTCTATCCAGTCAACTCGATGGGACTCAACCCGAACAAATATCTTTCCAAATCATATTCAATTGTAGGGTTGATCGAGCCACCACCCGATTATATTCAATTGATGGTCGATTGTACGACCGACAGGAACATCAACTACTTGAGCAAATGGTGTGATGTGTTGGTCGATTTCCCGACCGAGTGTGTTCAAATGTAGTTCAACCTCTCGATTGATTGAACCCAGAAGATGTGTGATTAACCATAAATGTTTGATTTTTGAACTGTAAATGTGTTGAAATTGTACAAAATAGATCTATATAAACAATGATACACACATTTGTAGAGAGAGAAGTAGAAAGAAGAAGAAGGAGAGAAAGAATGGAAGAATTCTCATTAACCATTGTGAATATTGAATAATTTACACATGATATACTCTGTATAGTTCAATGAGTGTGAAATGGAGGTGAAAAAATGCACCATAGTGGTGGTCTAGAGTGATATGGACACATAACAACAATTACAGGAATGAAATTTCACCTAGTCTAGTCTCTCAGGCAGTTACGGGAGTGAACTGCCACCTAGTTGAGTTAACTAGTCAACTAGTCTTCAGTTAACTGACTAAACATAGAATAGTGAGGAGTTAACTCAGAGAATTAAGGCTAATGAACCACTCTAGTGATGATACCAAGGAAATGTCTAATTAGCATCGTTATGATCCGAATGTTGCATGGTGACAAAACCAATGCAACATCTAAACTCAACTCAACTAGTCAAATTGAAGTGTCAATTGAATGAGAATATTCTCCAGGTGGAATATTCTCCCCTAAAATATAGGAGACTGGATAATGAATAATTATGACTAATAAACAAGGAAAAACATTAGGAAAAATAAATCCTAGGTGTGTGTAGAGTAACTCCAACACCCCCCCCTAAAAATCACTATGGTGAAAATAAAGATTAGGTCCCAACAACAAGGCCATGTTAGGTACCCAAGTACAAAAGATACAATGAAAATAAAGTGAGGAAAGAGGGGAAAACTCATGGGGAAAACCCCCCCTCAAGGTAAAATGTATCTAAAAATAAGAACTAAAGTTGCTAGGAAACTACATCCTTCACTCCAAGACAACTTTGCAGAGAATGTAATTTCTGCTCAGTGAAGGTCTTGGTGAAAATGTTTGTTGTTTATTATACTGAAGGACATAACTGTAGGTTGATGATCCCCTCATGTACTAAGTCCCAGATGTATTTCATGTGGATCTCGATGTTCTTTATTCGCTGCCTATGAATTGGATCTCTTTAGAACTTCAGAGTGCTCTCGTTGTCACACTAGATGACGATCGACCGATGAAACTGAATGCCCAACTTAGTGAGAAAATGTTGTAGCCACATAGCCTGAATGGTTATGTTAACTACCCCTCTGTACTCTTCCTCGTCTGAGGATAGAGAAATGGAAGCTTGCTTCTTGCTCGACAAACAAATAGGCCCAGAACCAAGACTGATTGAGTAACTAGATGTGGACTTGCAATCAATGTTATTGTTAACCTAGTCAGAATCAATAAGCCCAATGAGATCTAATGCAAATTATGCTGCATAATAAATCCCAAAGGTGATGGTTCCATGTATGTATTGAAGGATACTCTTTGTAGCCTTCCAATGTAGCTCATGCGGCTCTTGCATGAACCTGGAAATTGTGCCAACTACATATGAGAGGTCTGGTCTAGAGTGTGTGAGATACAACAAGCTACCCACTAGCTATCTGTACAATGTGCTGTCAACCAGTGGAGTCTCCCCGCCATCCTCAAGTTTGACTCCTAATAGGAAAGGAGTCGAAGCAGACTTACAGTCTGTCATTTGAAATCTCTGAAAGAGATCTCATGCATACTTGGCCTGAGACAGTTTGATGCCTGATGCATCTTGGCTGATATCGAGTTCAAGGAAGAAGTGTAGCAGAACCATGTCTGTCATCAAAAAACTATCATATAGAATCCTCTTGACTGCAACAATCATTGAATTCACGTAACCGGTGATCAACAAATCATCAACATACAGAACTAGAAGTAGAAGTGAATCAATCGTCTTGAGCATGTAGACATCCTGGTCTGATTTACAACATACAAATTTTTGTGACAACAGGTAGGAGTCCATCTTGGCATACCATGCCCTTGGAGTCTGCTTGAGGCCATAAAGTGAATTTTTCAGTTGACAGAACAAAGATGAGTCCTGCATAAATCCTTGGGGATGCTCCATGTACATCTCCTCATAGAGATCACTATGAAGAAATGCATTCTTCACGTCCAGATGATGGACTTCCTATCCCTTGGCTACCGCAATGGCAAGGGCTAATCGTATGGAATCCATTTTCTCTACTGGAGCGAAGGTCTCATCATAATCAATACCATGAACCCACTGAAAGCCTTTGGCGACAAGCCTAGATTTGTATCTATTAATATTTCCATCTACTATTCTCTTGGTACTGTATACCCATCTACATCTAACAAGTTTCCTCCCAGAAGGAAGGGGAACCACATCCCAAGTCTGGTTCTTGAGGAGGGAGTTGTACTCCTCCTACATGGCGGATTCCCAAAAGGGATTTCCTGTAGCCTTGTCATAAGACTGTGGATTTGAAGTCTGAACCAAGAAAAGATACCTGGAGGGCAATGGTTCAGTGGAAGTGAGTGCAATAGGAGGCTCCTCGAAATTAGATCGAGTCCTCCTAGTATCTGTTGTATCACCAATGAGATCCCCTACAACATGAAGAGTAATTCGTGCCCAGGTGGGCCTATTCTATGGCTCTACAATTGCATTTGGATGTTTGGACTCTGCATATGACTATACTGACTCTGAATCTGAATCATCTGAGTCCTATGAATCAGAACTCTCATCTGAAGAAGATTCGGCATGTGCATGCTCATCATCTCAGACAAGTGGAATAAGGAAGATGTTTGCATGCGACTATTGAGGTACATGAGAGACACTTTCCTTGAATTGGACACTACGCTCTATGATTAGTCAGTTAGAGGAAACATCAATAAGCCTATATCCCTTCACATCGTTGGGGTATCCAACAAAAATTCACTCAGTGCTATGTGGATCAAGTGCCTTCCTCTTTTAAGAGAGAATCTAGGCCCATGCACATGAACCGAAAATGCGAAAGTGGGTCACTTCCAGTTTGAGGCTGCTCCAAGCCTCATAGGGGGTCTTCTCCTTGAAAGATCTATGGGGAGATATTTTTTTCATGTATTTTTCATAATTAAGTGCTTCGGCCCATAGTCTTTGTGGTAGTGACTTTGCATGCAACATGCAACATGCCATCTCCTTTAGAGATCAGTTTTTCTGCTCATCGACTCTGTTTTTCTACGGAGTATAGGGAATTATGTGCTGCAACTGGATCCCTGCCTCATGGAAAAGATCATGGATATCATGATTTATATAATCTCCACCATTATCAGTTCATAGTACTTTGATATTCTTTCCAGACTGTGTCACAACCAAGGCTTTGAAATCTTTGAGGTTTTGAAAGACCTCGGATTTTGCCTGAGAAAGTAGATGCATGTAAAATGTGAGAAATCATCAACAAAAATGAGAAAAAACCTCACTTTTATGATGGAAGGATGTGTAAAAGGACCCATAAGGTCACTGTGGATCAGATCTAAAGGTGTGGAAGATCGCTGATACTTTCCTTTGTCGAATGATACTTTCCTTTGTCGAATTTCTCTTGAGGGTGTTTTCTGAGAACACATCCCTCACATACTCCCTTGGAGAAATGGATGTCTGGTAGACCATAAACCAATATTTTATTGCTAAGTTTTTTCATGTATATGAAATTCAAATGTCCAAACCTTGCGTGCCATATCCTACTACTTTCGTCATCATGAGCAAGTAGTACAACAAAATCAGGTTCAATGAATTCAGAAAATGTATACAACATAGACTAATGATTTACCTCATCGGTAGCAACCCTGGAGTTGGTTTGCATGTCATAGATGTCCACGGAGTTTGGTGTTAATATGAATTTCTTTCTAGTGCTGGAATTCATCATTTTATACATGGAGAGAAGGTTGAAAGAAATCTTGGGAACATGCAACACATTCTCAAAGCTTCCATTGGTGAGTTCAATCCTTCATTTGTCGGTGGCTTCGACAGAAGAGTTGTCCCTCGTCATAATAGGAGGACCTTTGCATGCATCCAAGGAAGCATATATTTCTTTTGAGGAATCCATGTGATGTGATTCTCCTGAATCTACGATCCAAGCATCGAGAGAGGAATTGATGGCAATCAAGGCATGGCTAGAATTGCCTTTCTTGGAATTAATATCTTTTGGATTCTTCTTCTTGGCACCCTGGGGGATGTGATATCCAAGGTTGTTTTGCTGAAGTATTTTAGACCTCAGATCTATTTCTTTTTTTATGCATGAAGATTATGAATGAAATCCTTCGTGACAGTACGTGCATTTATCCCCTTTTTTTCTTTTTTCCCCTTTGGATCTGGAGGCATCGGTGAAGGGTTTTGTGTACCCTTCCTTCTTCGGATGTGCATGAGATTTCCATTTATCTTTATATATATATTTCTGATATTTTTGGCTTCCATATTGCACAGTGAGTGCATGCACCTTTGGGCCTTTGATTTTTCCCATGTTTATGAGCTTGGTTTGCTCTTGTGTCAGGGATTCAATAAATTCCTCAAGAGAAGGAATCGTCCAAGTGGCTCCAGAGACGAATTTGACATAATGGAATGTGGATATGAATACAGAGAATTCAACATCAATCTTGGAGAGAATGGTGAGAACCATTTGTTTCTCCTCCTTCTATTTATCAACCCTAGAAGCTTTGAGTTGCGACAGTAAATCCTTGAATTTTGTAAACAAATCTTGGATATTTTCGAATCTTTTTGGGTCCAATGTGAGAAGCTCCACCTCCAACATGTGTCCCCTCATCTCATACTATTTTCCAAAGAGCCCTTCCAAGGTGGTCCAAGCTTCATTGGGAGTCCTACAGGAATATATGTGAGAAAGGAGATCGGGAGAAATAAGACTACAAACTGTTGAGGTACATGAGAGACACTTTCCTCGAATTGGACACTATGCTCTATGATGAGTCAGTCCGAGGAAATATCAATAATCCTATACCCCTTCACATTGTTGGGGTATCCAACAAAAATTCACTTAGTGCTATGTGGATCAAGTGCCCTCCTCTTTTAAGAGGGAATCTGGGCCCATGCACATGAACCGAAAATGTGAAAGTGGGTCACTTCCAATTTGAGGCTGCTCCAAGCTTCATAGGGGGTCTTATCCTTGAAAGAACTATGGGGAGATATTTTTTGCATGTATGTTTCACAATTAAGTGCTTCATCCCATAGTCTTTGTGGTAGTGACTTTGCATGCAACATGCAAGATGCCATCTCCTTTAGAGATCGGTTTTTCCGCTCATCGACTCCGTTTTGCTACGAAGTATAGGGAATTGTGTGCTACAGCTGGATCCTTACCTCATGGAAAAGATCATGGATCTCATGATTTATATAATCTCCACCATTATCAGTTCATAGTACTTTGATATTGTTTCTGGACTGTGTCTCAACCAAGGCTTTGAAATCTTTGAGGTGTTGAAAGACCTCGGATTTTAGCCTAAGAAAGTAGATCCATGTAAAATATGAGAAATCATCAACAAAAATGAGAAAAAACCTCACTTTGTTGATGGATGGATGTGGAAAAGGACCCATAAGGTCATTGTGGATCAAATCTAAAGGTGTGGAAGATCGTTGATACTTTCCTTTGTCGAA
>CBVK0103758717.1:591-10655 GCA_900067695.1 Picea abies
ATTGAAGATTTCTTCCACGTCTCCCAGGTGTGTATAAGGCGGCAACAAATACCATTTGCTAAGTTTAAACCTCGTGGGGACAATATCAACCTCTATTACAGGTGACAACTCCTAAAACAAGAAGCATTTCCTAGGACACTAAGTTAGCAGTATGTGATAATGATGGATGTGATGATAAGGGAGGGTAACTTCATAAGTTAACTTTTATAGCCACACGAGTTTTGTTTAAGATATTCATCAACATGAGTGCCTTTAAAGAGAGGGATCACTTAGCATTGAGTTACTATTCCTTTAGACCTTTTTCATACTACCCCTTTTCTTGTCGTTTTCTTTATTTGATTGGTCCCTTTCTTTATATATGCATTGTTAAGCATGGGACTTGGGACATTGTGAATTTTTTGCTAGGTGGCAAGGCTCAAGATTTATTATTTGGATTTTTATTTTAGCTACATCAACCTCGAGCTTATAGCTCTTAAGATGAGGCTTTCCTACATGGGACTATTACGTACCAGTATAGACCCATCTAACTATGGTTCTACAAAGCACCGAGAGGGATCAAATCCCTTGAGATGCAAACCTCTTTGACGTGACGCTTCCAAAAAAAAATTATAGCCTACATAAGATTTTTTTTTTTAATTTCATTTTAGTTCATTTATTTAATATTGTTTGGGACAGACGGACACATCCCTCCCCCCCAAGCAATAGAAATGTGCCTCTCGGCACAATGAACCTTGCTACTCAAAAAAAAAAGTATGAACCTTGCTATGACATGATAAATCAACCATGAGCAAGAATATGATACATGTGCATGGAACTTATGGGAAAGATGACAAGGAGTGAAAGATGGTTGGGCATAATGGACATGCTACAGCGACCTAGGTCTCTAGTAGTACAACTCAACTCAAGAGTGAAAACACTTATCTAAAGGAAGACTATGATCGACCATGGCACAATGAGACAAATAATAACAATTTAGAATGTTGTGATCCATTATTAGATTTCACTAATGTTCACCACAATCATGACAAATACATGAGACACTATCACCATACATGAGCAAAAACGAAAGATATGGCAGTATCCAATACATTAAGCCTCATCACTGTAATCATCATAATCAATTGAGCATTGAGGTGCCCTCATTATTTGTACAATATCATCCTTGCGCCAAAACCCAACTAAACCATGCTAGCATCAACATGAAATCATCAAGGGTGGGCATATCCACTATGCAAGGAAGACCATGCAACAAGATCTCTGATATACAAGCTCTAAGTGATCAATCTAAACTGTTCACAATGAAGTGTGAACTAAAACATCATGCCACTGGAAGGGTGTTGCTCGTGTTGAAATATCTAGCATGTGATGAGACTGACATGGTTACCTCTCATACAGTATGAGGGGTAATAGAACCCAACTAAGGTCAAGCAACCACTAAGTAAACCATCTCCAATGTGCAAGTCCATCATGGACCATCTCCCATGTGTAAATCTCATGAATCTCCCCCAAACATGGTGTAAACACTTTCGGGGTAACCCCGAAAGCTAACACTCCCTCTTTATGAGGAAAGTGTTTACACCAACACCTGTCGACTCCCTCTGCAACTCCACCAAACTTGCCATCTGCGAATCTGTACCTACTACAGTCTCAAAATCAACCGTCGTCTCCTTTAAAGAAACTGACATCCATGCTATCACAGTGTTACCTCCTAGGTTTGCACACAAGATAAGTCCAATCTCCCAAGTAAAAACCCTAAGGCAACTCTTGGAAGTTCTACCCATTGTCGCCTCAATAGAACCTCACCTCACTTTAGGCCAGCGCTCCTCTGGCACATGGGGGGATTCCCTAAGATAAATCGACAAATCAATGAATTAGCACAAATCTAAAAATTAGATTAGTGATTTGTGTGTTAATGATCTTTTGTAAATAAAGGGTGAGAAGACAAATAAGACCGAGTGCCTTGTCCTTTGGGAAAATGGAGTCAAAGTATTAATTGGCAATGAAGTTTGTAATATGAAGGAGAAATCAGCACGTTATGTTATACATGAACACCATCAATTAACTCAAACCACATTGATGCAAAAACTATATGACAAGCCCATTAAGATGCTTTGCCATTTACCATCTCAAAACCAACTAGCATATAATGCAATCAATAAAGCAAAGAGATCAACAACAGCCGTTAAATAAGAGTGAACAGAAGCCTTTTTACCTTCATTGACAAACATTGATTACATCAAAGGACAAGGAGGGCATGAATACCTCTCCAAAACATCCTTCTCTAGCATCCAAATAGTCCACAAGAAGTATGTGACAGATCTGAAGATAGAGATATATACTAGCAGAATTTGAAATGGTAGCCCTCACATCAATATGATCTATACTATGTTACCCCTCATACTGTATGAGAGGTAACCATGTGATTCTCATCACATGCTAAAGATTTCAGCGGGGGCACCACTCTTCTAGTGGTATGATGCTCCAGTTCACATTTGATCGTGAGCACTTCAAATTGGTCTTCCAAAGCTTATATGTCAAAGATCTTGCTACATGATGCTCTTCCTTGCACAGTGCATATGCCCACCATTGATGGTTTCATGATAAAGAGAGCATGGTTCAATTCATTTGGCACAATGATGATGGCGTTGTACACATGATGAGAGCACCTCAAGGCTCTATTATCACACAGATTGTAGTTTGGGCAAAGCCCAACCCAAACCACAAAGGTGTGACANNNCACAGATTGTAGTTTGGGCAAAGCCCAACCCAAACCACAAAGGTGTGACAACTATGGGAGTATTTACCCACTGTCACCTTAGATAAACACTCCCCTCACTTTAATGATGATAGAATCACCACAAGGGGGGAATCCCGAGTGACCCTAGGGGGATTGCGATGGAAAGTGAGAAAAGATGAAGGATGCCCCTATAGGTCAAGGTCAAGAGTGCAAATGAAGCTTAAGAATGAATCTCGTGAGAAGGTAATTGGTTGCCAAGGTATTGCACCTGCAAAACAATGTTATCCCTGCCCAAAACAAGACAATATATAGTAAATGAAGCCTCAAAACCAAAGGGGATTCAGCAAGAAACCTTATTGTCCCAAATTGCAGCAGTATGGAAATATATATATGAGTATAAGAGCTGCAAAATATACCATCAAAATCAAGTGCAAGATGTTGGAAACAAAGCTAGCAATAAGTAGATGAATTTCCAATGATTAAAGCAAGACTTTGATAGCAATTAGAGCGCTGTTAGTTAGTGTTATCAGCAAGATTTGTAACAGCCTTATGGCTGTAGCAAACAATTGCTACAGCAACAAGTTCTAGCCACTAAAATCAGTGAACAATCCACCCCAACAATAGCATTCAACTAGTAGATTAATTATGGCAGCTTGCAAGTGAATTTTATCGGTAGAAAAGTGAGCAAAGAGTAAGATAAAGATGAGTTTGCTGCGGCCCTATTGGCTGTAGCATAAATTTTATAACAGCAATGAGATCGCTTTGCTAATGAAGAGCCATACCACATGTTAGTCATATTGTACCAACAATTTCCTAGCAAACACCCTCAACTAATCAAGAAAGGTGTGCCATCACCTGTTTATCGGCTAACTTGTTTATGGCCTCTACATGACACTATAGCACTACATCCTTTATGGTACAATGTAGGTTAGTATAATGTAGGAAGCAAGAACTAAACAAAAAAGAAAGGACCTTTCTTCGCTTTCTCCTGTAATAGAAAGAAAATATAGGAGAAGATGATTTTGTTATTGTTGTTGCTGCACATTCTAATCATGATGGAAGATGATTCTCTGATTGTTGTTGTTGCACATTCTAACCATGATGAAAGATATGTTGTCGTGGTGGTTGTCACTACAAGTTATGTGTTTCGGAGTGAAGAATATGTTGTGAATTCTATTGATGCTAGAAATTTCGCCTTCGTAGCAATGGTTGTGGCACATATTGAAGTTGTTGAAATTGAACAGGTTGCAATGGTTGATAATGCAAAGGTTGTTTTAAAAGATCAACACTCCTAATTTCTTGCAATGTTGTTGTATCCATTGCCTTGTACACATCTAGTTAGATTATTGTCATATAAGATTCAAATATTTGTTGCATTTGTATCCAAGGATTCATGCCTGGTCCTTGAAAGTTTAAAACCGTGAGGTGCATGGTCCCCATTATCTTCTCTCGTCCACTTAAAAGTTCTATTCATGTTTCCCTTGTCATATTTAATATCAAAAGCTTATAAAAAGATTTGGGAAATACATGGGTTCGCGGTTTGCTTGTAAGATGTAACCAACCATAGAATGAGTAGACTTAATATACATCCTTCTTGCGTATAATGCATTGATAACAGAGGTTATTAGAGACGAGACACTCTGATTCATATGTTTAGAGTAACATCCAAACTTTACAATTTCATTTATAAAGTGCATGCCTGAGATAATTTCATGTGGTCCAAACTAAGTTAAGGACGCTGAAACATTCTCAAGAACTTTCCCAAAGGCCAAAATTTTTTATACCCAATTATGATCATCTCTATCAGTGGTGTAAGCGATTGCTTTACCACCTCACAACCAACACACTGTAGCAAGTTGTGTAAGCTGGTTTAATTTCATGACTAATGCCTCGAAAGATTAAAAAGCCATTGGATCTAGGTCCCAAAATATATCCTCTCTCCTCCCAATTAGGTATGTATTTCCAATCAATTGCATAGTTCCTTCTCTAGAATAAATCAGGCCAAGGGCATATAACTGAGAAAATGGATCTCTTGGTTTGTCTACTACATATTGAATACAAAGTTTCCAATCCTATAGTTCTATTGGAATGATGTAATCTGCTCCAATGCTGTTAGAGTTGTAGCTCGCATGTACCTTTTCAGTTTCCAATTTGTTGTCCCAAAACTTTTGAGACAATGAGTGCCATAAGTTATTGGCAAGAGCTAATGCACTCCCCAAAAGGGCTAGTTGTTCAGCCTATGTTTCTATCATTGTTTATGTTAGATTTCAATGGAATTCTGATAATCATGGCTTTGTATGTTGATGATACAATATTAATTATCAATGATCATACAATGCTCAATCAAGTAAATGTTATGTTGTCCACTAAATTTTAAATGGTTGACTATAGGGAAATCCATTATTGTCTTAGCATACAGGTAATCAAGGACATGGCAAGATTAATAACTCATTTAAGCCAAAAGAAGCTCCTTGGAAAAATATCCTATAGAAGTTTGAGATGGAAAGGTGCAAGCCATCAAGTACCCCAATGGAAGAAATTTCTGACTAACAAAAGATGCACCCTCAAATAGATCAAGAGACCGAAAATATGAACTAGGTTCCCTATAAGAATGTGCTTTAGAGTGTTGTATGATGTTAGAGTTAGGATCACACTGTCAACGCAAGGGTTTCCAAGCAAGGGAGACTCAATGGGTTTGGAGTAAACACCCAGATTTTGGGAGAAAACCAAGAAACCTTGGAGAGGTGAAGATAAACAAGGAAGAGAGAGAAGGGTAGGCTGTTGAGTTAATGAGGAAGTTAAATGTTTACTGATCTACAATAGGTAATTTAGGATCGATATGTGAGTTAGATTAGATAAATAATTAATTACGGAAGCAAATAAAGTAACTAGAAAATTAGCAAAGAAAATAAGATAATTCAAGGTTTATTGACCTCTCTCCTTTGGTTTTCTAATTAATCTACTTGCAAGAAAAGTAGAGATTTGAAATGAAAACAAATGCAGCCTAACTACCCCTCTTTTGAAACAAGTGAAATCGACAAACAGCAATCATCCAGTTCATTACCTAATTACTTTGATGTGCAAGCAAACAAGAAGGGATCCTAGGGTTTATTCCTTTCCTAGGTGAGTGGAAACCCTTAGCTAGGTGTGAGGCTAAACATACCTAATCTAAAGGAATATACAACAGGTACTTTAGCTTGGAGAAGAGACGAATAATAGTCAGCAAAGAGAATGGTTGGAAACCTAATCTACATACCTACAATGCCATGGTCTTCCTCCTATAGGAACAGGTAATGATAATCTATTTCCAACATCAAAGCAAGAGAACACACAAGCCACACAAATAAAGATCAATCAACTAAGTGCAAGTATGAGTGACCCAAGTGCCCTCAATGAAGAAGGTTACCTCCTCACTCACAAGCTTGTGATGAAGTTTCCTTTAAGGTGGGGGTGAAGGTTTGACCAAAGTGCGACTAGGGACGGAGCCACAAACACCACAAGATGCAACCAACTGATCTAGCAAAGGGACATCCAAGCCCATGAAGAGGAGACACCAACTGTACCAGCCTTCAATGGGTGGAAGGATAATGGAGATGGACAATCCAAACAAGCCCAAGAGAATGGAAGAAAGAAACCACAAGATTGCTAAAGAGTGTTCAATCCAATAGAGTTTCAAAGCGTGAAAAGAAGATCCTTAACACAATAGAGGGAGTGGCATAAATAGACATCCAAACACTTAAGCTAGCTATTGCACTCACCATGGAACACTAAATAATGCATAATCTAAGGTACTATAACAATGCTGGTAGGAAATATTGGAAGCAAGAAGTATACCAGGCCATTGCTTTAAATTTGGTAACAGGGTAACGTTATGGTGTAGCAAGAGATAGTGTATTGTTGCTATGTCAAGCACTAAAGTAAAGTATCTGTAAATTGCATTGACAGGGTAGGAACTAGTATGGTTGAAGAGATTAAGAAAAGCATTGCAAGATGTTTACCTAAACATAAGTGCCATGCATCCACCACCTATCAAGAGATGGGACTTTGTGTCACACCATATGGCTAATGCCACACCCAACCTGACTAAACGGCCATGACGGCCCCATTATTTCACAGGACCAAACATATCACACTCTTGGGGGGAACTGAAGCTTGGTGGGGTGAATATCAACACTCCTTCTAGACCAATTAGTCAATCCCTCAGTGGTTTGAAGAGATTACTTTGATATGTCAAACAAAAATCAAGTGATCATGTAATCCTGTTGTGATCAAATATTGAGTTGCATAGATGATTCGACACAGGAACCAAACACATATATACAACTACATTTTGTAAGAGAGAAAGCAATTGAAACGGAGTTGAAGTTGCAAATTTGCACTCCTCACATGTGGTAACAAACATTTTCACTAAAGCTCCTCCCAAGTTCCAGTTACATCGGAGGCAATTGAATGTAAAAAGATGTGTATTTGTAACTATAGTCTAAGTGGGATAGTTGTAGCAAATAGCCCAGTGTTCATGTCATCATTGGTAGAGTCCACCACATAGCAACTTAAAGAAGATCACGGTTACCCATCCCTAAGCAACTGCTCATGCAATGAGAATATCATGTATGCAATAATCATTGGTGAGCCAATTTGCTGTATGTACTTTGTATGAGTTGAAGCATGATGATCTTCTACATGTGCTCAGTTCAATTACTACTATCCGGAGAGTCAATTACTTAAAGAGCCTTGAAATGCTACAAAGCAGACACGAAAACATAAAAAACATTAGCCTAGGAACTTTGACTGGGTAGCACAAGGAGGGATTTCGTTCCACATTCACCATCCCCTTCTATGCTCATGGGTACTGAATTATCCATCTAATGTACAATTTTTCTATCATCGCAGTCTACTTCCTTCCGAAGTGGTTTAAAGTGGTCTAAGTGACCACGAGGCACTCTCCAAATCACTCTCCTTAGTGAGAGTCAGTGAAGCAACTCAAAGGGGAAGGTGGATGCTAAGAGTCCGTGTGCCCTGAAGAGAGGACTGGCCTTGAGAATACATATGGGTATGGAATCGGTACAAATAAAGCAACCAATTGTATTAGTACTTCTAATAGAATCATCAAAATCAGAGTAACTCTGAAGTAGAATTCAACCTGAAATTAACTTCCAAGACAGTTACAGAAAAGCCAAGTCAAGCAGAAGTTACACAAATGAAACAACTCCCCTTCTTTCGCGAATTCTGGGTGTTGGGGCAAGATCGTGTTAAAGTTGAACAGAATCCAAGAAAAGACAATGAATATTGAGATTTCCAAAAGTTTAATACACAGTACATTAAAAAGCGTTATCCAATACACGCCTACCTTGACTGGAATTGGAATTGCTGTAGCGCCTGCGAGTTCTCAAGACTGAAACTGAAATCAAAGGAGATATACTAGAGTAAACAAGAAGCGCCGTATATATGTATGGATCGGGCACTCGCATTCAATAGCCATCTAATTTTACCGCCTGTTGCCGGACACTTGATCCCATCATTTTGATTTGATATTTTATTTTATTCTTTCTATAAGTCAATTTATTTTCTTCACTCTCGGATAAACTGGCATAGAAAAGTTCAACCTGGACTAAACGCTGAGAGTTCAACCTGGACTAATTATATGATAAACTTCGACCAACCTTAGAGTTCAACCTGGACTAATTATATGATAAACTTGGAACAATCTTAGACTAGAGTCCAACACGCCCGACAATCCCGGTGAATCCACTAAAACTTCCGCCAAGGTTACCCATCCTAGCATGCAACCCTTCTATGTTACCTTTAAAAATTATTTGTCCTGACTCCCTGTTTTAAAAATAGAAAAAATATTCGCCCTTGCTTTCATTTTAAAAAGAGAATGAGATGTTGACTTTCTAATTGAATCTTGATTTTCTTGTGATGGAAGGGTTAAAAATGGGTGGATTTTTATAAATTTTGTTTATATAAGCTTCTAACATGTGGAATCGGTATAATTGTAGGACATTCAGTAGCATAAAGTCTGTTTAATTAAAAAATAACAATAAAAATAAAATCACTTAATTAAAAAACAATTATACCCATCGTGCAAAATTGATCTATAATATTAATATAATGATATGGATGAGGGTTAGTATAACCCTAATATGATGGTGTGTTGTATATGGGAGAGATTTTCAATGTACCAATTGTCTCCAAGTGCAAGGTAGAAAATGGTTTTAAATTTTGATAAACAACATTTAATTTTTCAGTTATTTATAAACAAATATAATATGTATTATTGAAAATGGTTTTAAATTTTGATAAACAACATTTAATTTTTCAGTTATTTATAAACAAATATAATATGTATTATTAAAATATTGTATTTTAATATATGGTAGTTTTTATGGTTTTGGAAGAAATTTTGGTAGTGAGTTTTAATGGTTTTGGGAGAAAAAATGCTAATGTTATGTTGTGGTAAAACTTATTAACTCAAATGAGAATGGAAATTTATATTAAAATGTAGATACCTGGCTAATATCACTGGTTGTTAATATGCAAAATGTAAAATGTTTGGGGAAAGTTTTGTAAAAATATTCAAATTTCTAAAGATTTTACATAGTTTTTATAAAATTTTGACTATTTTTAAGGTAAAATAATTTTATTCTATGAAATTTGGGCGAATCGGTAGTTTTTTGGGAAAAAACATGAAAAATTAGCCCATTTGCAAAATTTAGCCCCTAAAAATCATCATAGTTTGACTAGCAATGAAGTTTTTTTGTTGACAATGTTTTTTTATATGTGGATTTGGAGAAAAGACCATCATAGTTAAACTAGAGTAAATTACTCAATCTAAGTTGGGCAACAAGTTGCCTCTTATTTTCTCCTTGTAGGTGAGTTGTGTTTTATAATTTTCTCCTTTATAGAGGTTGAAGTTTAAACTACAATATGTATAATGTTCAATATAGGGTTGTTACAACACCACACAAATAAAATCAATACTTGAATCTTGTATAATATTGTGTTAATATATATTATATATCTCTCTCATTTTAAATATCAATACTTCATTCTTTGATATTCATTATTAATTTTAATTTATTTGTAAAACACTAAAGCTACCACAAGAAGAAGTTTGAATATTAGAGAGCAAAGAAAGTGTGAACTTAAAGAAAGACAAAAATTTCAACCTATTGAATTGTTGTGTGAGTTTGGCTTTCAATAACTGTTGGGTATGTGTTATATTCTTTGCACGAGTAGTAGTTTTTTAGCGCCTGCGCCGGGCGCGCAGGGGGGTAAGAGGGGGGGTGCAGGGGGGCGGAGCCCCCCGCACGGGGGTTCGGGGGCA
>CBVK0103758730.1:0-11189 GCA_900067695.1 Picea abies
ATTTTACTTACTTCACCAAGAATAATCAAGCATAAAACACCTAGTTGCATAAATTTCCACCAAATATCATCAAGAAGCATCCCAAGCATATACTCCAAGTGGTGCACACTAGTAAATTTCAACCAATGAGCCCCTAGAGTGAAAATCTCAGACTAGTCCTCTTGTGAGGAAGAGTTATGTTTAAAAATGAAAATGGGAAGGTGATCACCTTTCCCCTAAAATTTCAATACAAAAATAAAACTAGGGCCGACCTCAATAATTTACCCTTATAACTCATTTTTACAAAATTTAATTCATTTGGCACAAAATAAAACCCTAAAGGTGATGTCATTCCCTTCTAGGGTGAAGTTGAGTGTAACGTCCCCTATTACCAGCACTAACAAAATGTTTTCATACCAAACTATAACATCCCCCATTACCATCACTAACAAAATGCTCTGATACCAATCTGTAACATCCCCTGCTTACTACTGAGCAATGCCATTGCAAAAATCCAGTGCGAAGATTCTACACTATAATGTTAATCTGCAAAGAAAAACATGAGGTGACACGCACAATCCCAAGCTGGATCGTGCCACACAAATTTTCCTCGTCAAACACTAGTTATAATAGCGAAATTAATAAATAGTACAATTGCGCACACAATCATTCAAAGCACACAAGTATTATTGTGCATGTAACCACTATGAACACATGAATACTACTGCGTGTGCAACCATTTTGGTGCCGCACGCAAATTTTGTTCTCCTTTGTGCGGACCACTTTCTCATGCGCACAACGAACCCAGCCTCTTGCACACACAAATTATTTCCCTATGCGCACAACAATTCTAGTCTTGCCTCAGAAACTCATGACCATTATTACAAAATTAACTAACATGAATACTTAATAATTGTCATACTCTGCATGTGCGACAACAAATATTGCATAACAACATCACGCTTTACATGTGCAAACAACATTATAAAGAATAACGACAATTGATCATATGCAACATCATACATGAAATAAACCCATATCAGACAAAAGTAAATAAGCACACAATAAATTAGACAAGCACATAAATGACACTTATCTTTTATAAAGAGTCACCAACTTCGCGCAGAGCTCACATGTTCCTCCTAGCCATAAACTCTGTTTCTCATAAAATTTTAGCAACAGGTTTCCCCCAAGCTAGGGCTTAAACTCCACTAGGGAAAAATGATTCCTAATGCCAAGCTAAGGTCTAATAATTAGCAGAATTTCTCATTCCAGGGTGCCCAACTACTACAACTAGCCTACAGTTTTTTATTCTCCACATGTTTGCTCCACCCTAGGAAGTGTGTCCCTTCTTTGCTCAACAATCCCTCGGTTGCCCCACTTCCCTTCCAAGGATTCAACAACAAACCGAACAAGAAGTCTCAGAGCCTTATAACTAATGCCCAGTGCAACAGGGAATAATTCCTAGCAAATATCTCACCTAGAGAGAATGCTCACGGGCCTAACAACCCACCTCTTCAAAAACAAATCTCTCACTTAGAGAGAATGCTCACTATCCTAACAACCCACCTCTTCGACAAGAAATATCCCACCTGGAGAGAATGCTCACGGGCCTGACAACCCACCTCTTCGACAACAAAGTCTTTGGTTACTAGATGGAAAATCCTTTCCAAGATTTTCTCTATAGATAAGGCAATGGTTGTTCCCCCAGTTTAGATGGTCCGACCCCTAAAGAAAAATGAGTGAATTTCCCCCCAAAATACACTAAGGTTCAACCATATATCTGCATGGTCATAATTGGATACTTGTCACCTTCAGAATTAGATTTAGCCACTTGGTGACTTGTTCCCATCCCTCAGGAACTTAGGATAAATAACGCAAAACTGAACCAAAACTTGGTGCCAATGGCTCACCAACCTATATGTACATTAACATTTTCATTTACAATTGGAGTTCATATTAGGGGTATTACATTTAGACCCCAAGTGGGATGCTAGGCTGAACAAGGTGTAATGTTTGACCTTCAAAGGCCATGGATCATGCCCACATGATCCAAGTGTCCACGTTGATCCTTCGTTCATCGAGGCCTTAAGCCATAGTGATGTCATGGGCTAGTAGGGTGACGTCCAAGCCTCCAAAGGCATAACGTCCATGTGGGAGAAGGTGGGAGCTCTCCATCTAGGCCTGCCAGAGTGCCTCCAAAGGCAACATCCTCCTCCTTCAAGGTGCAACTGGTGATTGCAAGCTTGCCCCAGATGTGGGGTCTCTGCATCCATCCTTGAGCTCCAAATCCCCATGAAGGTCTGGACAAAGTCATCTCCTCATGAATACCTATCCACCAGGAAAGGTCTTGCAAAGACAAACTAGTACGCCCTCCAAGGGTCCATTAGTCACAAGAATTGTTCCAAGTAAGCTACATCTAATAATCAAATCACCCGAACATGTGCATCAAACCCCCCATTTCAAACTAAACAAATGCTCAAAGACCTGATATAATTTGTCAAATTTAAGTGTGGGAGGAGTGTCAAGGCATCCTATGGGTCAATCGATGCCCAAGTCAAAGGTGTTTCCCAAGGGAAACCTATCTAAGCCATGTTTGAGTATGAGGTGGAGTGGGGTAAAACTTTTGGGCATGGGCTTTTCAGGCCCGTGAACATTCTCTCCATGGGGTTTTCGTATTGTCTCATTTATGGGTGCCTTTGTAGAGGGTGTGTTTCCCTTCGTTCGCGATGCAACATTTTTCCAAGCCCATTTACTGCCATTAATTAATTAAAGTCCAAAACAATTGGGTGCTATAATACATGGAAAGAAAAGAGTATCGCGATGTCACTTGAAGATTAGGTACACCGAGTTCCATATGCATGGAAAGAAAGGGACACCGCATAAATGCACCTCCTCGACAAGTGGGACATCTACATAATGTGAGTTTTCTTTTGTAGGTCTTTCAATTCTTTAGGAGAAACAATTCATTATTCTCAAGACCTCTGGGGCGAGCATCTAGAAGGTTTATTATTGGATTTTATCTTTTTCCAACTACATTTCCCTCTGGGCCTTCAGCCCCTTCTTCCCATGAAATGAAGTATAATGCATTCTTGGGTCAGTGCACCTGAAAATCCCAAAATATGAGAAAAAATGGGATAAATATGGAAGGTGATAAGTATGATCGGGAGTGGTACGATGACTCTTCAAGGAACCCCCCAGTAGCACCATATTCCCGAGGGTGACCAACGTACTAGGACGGAATGACACCCACCAGGGTTAAATAAGGCAAAGAGTATAATTTCCAAGCAAACGTTTTGTAATCAAGAAAGAATTATTTCCAATGTATTTAAATGCTTCAATTATTGAGGTGACACTTACCATGATACCAGATTTATTACCTCATGAAGCAAGACGTGTTGTCCTCTAGGGCCAAGCCGGTGTGATGGACACTACTTTGGTATTGGTGATGTATGGTGACGCGTGAATGAATAGGAGGGGCCTTGCAGGGCTATGCTAGCTAAATCTAGCTCTCGGTACCCCATGTCTGCTACTTGTGGGCCTCGAGACATGATCTCCTTAGTTACCCCTAGACTGAGGGGTAGCATGGCTGACCCTCACAGGTTTTTATAGAGATAGCCACGCAAGTTACAAACTGGGGAAGTGAGACATCCCACAACAAAGTTTCTTCTAGTCGAAACATAGTCAATCTGCTGGAATTCCATGGGAAATGCTTCTTTGTCGTGAAACTTGTGTGGAATAGACATATATAGCCTCACAAATTGTAACGTTTATGGAAAAAAAAAATATGGAAATGCAGCCATTAGGGGTGGTTGCTAAATGAAAATATAGGCTAGTTAACATTCATGCAAGTCACTAAAGGTTAGAAAATGACTGAAACAACTTAAGAAGTAATGAATGATGATCTAAACCCAAGTGGGAGTTGCTAATGTATGTTGGATATTTTCCTCTATTGGTGAGAAAAAACACCTTTTTTAAGCTAGGTTGTAAGCTAAACAATAGACAATTGTTGGTTGTGGGACAAGCACAAGAGTATTACCATGGAAAAATAAAAACAAGAAAGCATGCATGCAACTAAACTACAAATTTAACCACAAGAATTCCATTTAAACATAATAAATTGGAGAGAAACAACAATACTCATACATTAAACCAATGGAAAAGCATAAAATGAGCAACAACACTTGGGGAGAATGGTTGGATGCAAATGAGCTCTAGCACTCTCCTTGGGATGGGTCCTTTTGCTTCTTGAAAGCACCCTCTAATAATGGTGAATGAAGAGATCTTTGTTCTTTAATGAAAGAACACAAACAAGCACGAGGGGAATGAATTATAGAGATGGAAGAGTAAGATAATTGATCTCCAATCTCATTTCTCTAGCATAACCTTGCCATTCTTCTCTTCTTCAAATGTTGCCCCATGGCTTTCATTTATAGGGAAATTATGAACTCCGTGAAAAACTAGCTTCATTGTGAAAGCTTTTCATTCAAAATGGGTTCTCAATACATGAAAGAGACTTTTGGGGGAAAGTACTCCTCATTAATTAGATGAGAGCTAAAATTTATCTGGTACATTGACCTAGAGCCACATGAGTTAGGCCTGCCACCTTAAGTGCATTGAAGAGTTCAACCTCACTCCTGTCAATAGAGTTCCATAGGGTTGGAAGGACATCCCACACAAGTCTCGTGAGTGTTTGTGAAGGAAACAAACACAAGTGTATAAAAATCCACTTCCAAAGGTTTCTTACTTGCTCTTTGAGGTGATGTAAGGTAGCCACGAGGTAGTGTTATTATGTTGTATCCTTGCCAATTGATGATGCTTCTGAACAATCGCTTGAATGTCCCTTATGAGAAAAATTGAGGTGATAAAAATGAGCTTTTCCTACAGCATCCAAAAAAAGTTGATAAAGCCATGCAATTGTCATATTCAAGCCAATAATATGGCTACCCACGAGTCTACCATTGGAACATATATAGGAAGTGGAGATAGATGTGTTCCTCATAGGGAAACCACTCCTCAACCCACACAAATATCAAAGAAGGAAATGGTTGAAAGGTGAGAAAAAAGACTATGCTTTGATTGTGATGGCAAATGGTCCAAGGGAAATAAATATCAATAAACAAAATTGTTCACATTGGAAACTAATGATGGGAAGAAACGAAGGCAGCCCCACAATTGAGTGAGGAATGAATTGTGAACCCAAAAGAGCAAGAACAAGTTGTGAAAATTTTGCACAACATAATTCAAGATGCCAAGTGTGAAATGTCAGTTCATGCAATGGCAAGTATATTAGTGCCTCAAACCCTCAAGATCATAGGATACATCAAGAAGAAAAAGGTTGTTGTACTTGTTGATTCAGCTAGTTCCCATAACTTCATTGATAAAATATTAGCAGAGCATCTCAATTGTTTTGTGAACCTGGTGGAAAATTTTCAAGTATTGGTTGCTAATGGGGGGAGTATTGACTGTGGAGGAAAATCCCATAATATCAAACTTATTATGGAAGATTATAACTTATCAAGCCCCATGTATACTATTCTTATTGGAGGAGTATATGTGGTTCTAGGTACTTGTAATGTCCCTAATCCAAACCCTTTGTAATTGTACATATAGGTTGGTGAGTCATTGGTACCAATTGTAAATGTAAATGTACATATAGGTTGGTGAGCCGTTGGCACCAAGTTTTGGTTTTGCATGCACCTAAGTAGTGTGCGAGGATTTTTATCAAAAAAAGGGTGCGCATATTTCATAGTGTTGTGCGCACTTGAGTAAGTGCGCAGGGATTACATGGAAGTGTGCATCGAGTTGAGTCATATATATATCTATATATTTAGATGTATATGTATTTGAGGTCGGAGAGCCTGTGTGATTATGAGGCTAGTGAGCTGGGACGCAAATAGGCCAGTGCGCTTATACTTGTAAAGTGTAATCGTACTCAAGTTATTAATATTATCACATCAGTGCATGTGGACAGATCAAATGAAAAGAGATGGGGAACTAACTCCACCAGAAAAAGGAAAATAGGGGGGGACTTAAGTCCTAGGGAACATTTTATTAATATTTTCGGAAAAGTGTAAATTATGGAAAAATATTTATCCTAGTTCCCGAGGGAAAGGAATGAGTCACCAAGTGGCTAAAGCTAGTTCTAAAGGTGACAAGTGTCGTGTTTAAAGAATGAAATATATATTGCTCACCTTAGTGTATTTTGGGGAAGAATGCTCCTTTTGGGGATTCATTCATTTTCTCATGTGCAGAAGGAGGTCAGACCATCTGAGAAAGGATGAATATTACCTTATCTACAGAGAAGAGCTTCTAAGTAGTTTATGTACTGTAACCAGAGTTTTGTTGTCGAAGAGGTGGGTTATCAAGCCCGTGAGAAACCTCTCCATGTGAGAGATTTATTGTCGAAGAGACGGGTTTTCATGCCCATGATCATTCTCTCAAGGTGACAACTTTGCTGGGAATTGTTCCCTGGTGCATTGGGCATTAGATGCAGGGCTCTAAGACTTCCTGTCCGGCCTATTGTTGGAACTCTAGAAGGGAAGTGGGGCAGTCAAGGGACTGTTGAGTAGAGAAGAGGCACACTTTCTTGGGTGTAACAAGCATGTGGGGAATGAGAGATTGTAGGCTTGTTGCAGCAGTGGCACCTTGGACTAAACAATTTTTTTGATTATCATACCTTAGCTTGGCATTGGGAACCCTTTTTCCCTGGTGGAGTTAAGCCCCAGCTCAGGGGTGACCTGTTGCTCAAAGCATATGAGCAAAAGAGTCTATGGCTAGGAGGAACTTCTGAGTTTTGCATGCAGTTGGTGACTTTTCATAGAAGATAAGTGTCTTTATGTGCTTGTCTCATTTACAATGTGCTTAATTATTTGTGTTTAATATGGGTTTAATTCTTGTATGTTGTTGCATATAAGTAATTGTTGTTATTTTGTATATTGTTTCTTGCACATGTAAGTGTTGTGTTGATATTCATTATTATAGTTGTGCATGAGTATGGCAACTATTGATAGTCTTTCCTATTAAGTTAACCTTATGATTTTGGTTACGATTCTTCATGGAGAAGTTAGTTTGGATATACACGCAAATAATTACTATGTTCCCACCAGAGGATAGATTTACTTGTGTGCATAGGGGAGTAGTATGCACACATGATGATAGATTTGTTGTGTGACACCAGAATGGTTGTGCGCATAGTAGTGTTGCATTTTCAGTATGATTGTGTTCATTTACATTGTGCTACTTTAGATATTATAAGTTTTGTGTGTCACGACTCAACTTGAGGTCAAGTGTGTTACTTCAAGTGATATTGCGCAAAATAGTGTTTAGAATAGAATCTGTGCAGTATATTTTGGAATAGCATTGTTCAATGGTCAGTTGGACGATGTTACAAAATTCGTATTAGAAGTAGTTTGGTAACGAGGATGTTACAAATTAGTTTCATAGTGACATAAGTTGATATTGTGTGACATGGCCTAGCCTGGGTGGATAGGGACGTTACATTGTGGTATCAAAGCGAGGGTTTCAACACTAAGATTGCATGGTCCAAGTGTCTATTTAAGGAAAACTTCGGATTGATAAGTGGTTGAGTTTAGACTAATAAGTGTTTGAATTTGGAATTATAGTGTGTCCATGGTGCACCG
This sequence comes from Picea abies, assembly GCA_900067695.1. Classification (NCBI taxonomy): domain Eukaryota; kingdom Viridiplantae; phylum Streptophyta; class Pinopsida; order Pinales; family Pinaceae; genus Picea; species Picea abies. Next base: position 7,623 of record CBVK0103758730.1, read on the forward strand.
AAAATAAGAATGCATAAGTGTGTGCACTGAATTTTGGACACTGCGAGATGAAACACTAGAACTGCGCAGTAAACAACAGTGCATGAGTGTGTGAACTCAGGTTTGGGGTTGCGCAGAGTAATTTTTGTGGTGCATGCACGATACTGATATGTGATGTATATGTAAAATATTAACATCACGCATTGGTATGTGTTGAATACCATTTCGCACACGCGCTTCAAAAAGAAGAGAGAAAGGATTTTGGAAAATTGGTGCATATTTTTCATGAAGTTGTCTCATGAATTCACCTAACAAATCTTGTTTCCTACAAATTTTGCAGAATTATGGGTAGAATCAGTGCAAAAGGTCAAAATAATGGAATATGGGTAGAGAGATTTTATCCATGATGGTGAATTTGGATATATGTATGTCGGTCTGGGTGTTGATGGTAAAAAATCCAAGTAAGAGAGAATTAACTTGGTAGAAACCATAAAGGGGATACAAAAATATGTCCAAAGCTATAAAGTTTTTAATGAAAGGCTTATGAAAGCCAAGGAGAAACAAGATAACTTCAACATCAAGTTGATGCAAAGCTTGGAAAAAATAGAAAATAAAATGGATAAGGAGACCGAGACAAGTAGGTCAAGAATTCATAGGTCTCATGATGAGAAAATAAAAAAAGCAAGAAGTTTTGATAGGCATCATCACCACTCACCAAAGTATCCATTTAGGAAAGCACACAGTATCTTAATTCCATATCCTATTAGAAATCACAAGAGAAGGACTGGGGTGGATGAACTACAAGGAGAAATGAATAAGATAAAGCCTCCTACCTTTGACGGTGAGCACAAGAAGGATGAAGATGTGAAGACTTGGTTGCTGGGTATGAGGAAGTACTTCCAGTTGCATAATTATTTTGGGCGGACAGAAGGGATAGTTTCCATCTATCATCTAAAAGGAAAAACATCAATGTGGTAGGATCATTTTGTGCAAGTTCAATACATTGATGAGAAGAAGGTTACTTGGAGGGAGTTCAAGAGACATTTTCAAAAGAAACACTTAACCAAGTGATACTATGATAAGAAAATGAAGGATTTATTTGAAATCAAGATTGGAAGTATGACAATAGATGAGTATGAAAGAATATTTTCAGATATGATAAAATATGTTGCATCCATCAAGGATGAGAAAGTTAAAATTCATAGGTACCTGAATGTGATTCCATCATTTATCAATGACAAGATACAATATGATGACCCAAAGACATTGGAGGAAACCATAAGGTGCGATAAATTTCTTTTTGATCAACAAAGGGAAGGACTAACTTTCCAAAAATCTTGGGAAGACAAGGTGGAACAGAGGAAGAAGGGGACTAAGCCACCATTTTCCATTAATACTGCACAAGGAAATCCAACTCTCAAGGAGCCCAAAATGACAGAGACAGCGAGGAAAAATCCATGGCAACAACCTATTCAATGTTGGGGTTGTGGTGGAAATAATATGCATAGATATAACCCTCAAAGAGATGTTGGGGTTGTGGTGGAAATAATATGCATAGATATAACCCTCAAAGAGGTGATAAAGCGAGGACTGTGAACAATGTTCAACAAGTTGTGACAGTTAAAGACATGGGAATAAATGTACAAAGGATTTATGCAAACCTTGATAACAAGAAATATGAGCCTCAGTCACACATGATTGTAGTGGAAGGTGATGTTAATGACCAACCCATTGCTATTTTAATTGATTCAAGAGCTATTCATAGTTATCTAGATCCTAAGATGGTGGAAAGATTCCAATTTCGAAGAAGCAAGATTGGAAAACCTTATCTAGTGCAGTTAGCTACAGGAGAAAAACATAAAATTAATGAGATGGTTAAGGCATGTCCAATGAAAATGAAGGGACTGAGCACAAAATTTTATTTGAATATCATACCTTTGGGCTCATGTGATTTCCTCATTGGTATGGATTGGTTGGACCATCATCATGTTGTTATAGACTATTACAATAAGGAATTTACTTGATTGGATAAGGAAGGAAACTTAAGAATAGTTCAAGGAATTCCAAGAGCTGTAATTATCAGAGAAGTTTTATCCTTGAAATTGAAGAAAATTTACAGGAAAGGATTTCAAGGTATGTTGTTGCATATAAGTAATTGTTGTTATTTTGTATATTGTTGCTTGAACATGTAAGGGTGGTGCTTATTATAATGTCCCTAATCTGAACCCCATGAGTAGTGTGTGATGTAATGATCCATATAGGTTGGTGAACCGTTGGTAACAAGTGTCAATGTAATGTCCATATAGGCTGGTGAGTCGTGATACCAAGTTTTGGTACTCTGCGCACCTGTAGAGTGTACGAGGTTGGTTATTAAAGAAAAGGTGTGCACATTCCATAGTCTTGCGCGTACTTGAACTAGTGCATGTGGATTGCACATCAAGGGAGGGTGTGCATATTCCAAAGTGTTGTGCGCACGAATGATTGTGATGTGTGTGTGTGTTTTGAGGCCAGAGAGCCTGTGCGACTATTGGGATGGTGAGTCGGGATGCAAATAGGCTAGTGCGCATATTCTTGTAAGTGTATCCCACTTAAGTTATTAATACAATATTACATTTCTACGCATGGACTGACTCAGACGAAAAGAGATGGGGGGATGACTGCACCGAAAAAGGGTAAAGGGGGGGAATATTTTAATAATATTTCTTAAAAGTGTAATTTACAGATATATTATTTATCTTNNNATATTTTAATAATATTTCTTAAAAGTGTAATTTACAGATATATTATTTATCTTAAGTACCCTAGGGATTGGGAATGAGTCACAAAGTGGCTAAAGCTATATTCTGGAGGTGACAAGTGTCCAGTTTAATGCTTGCAATATATATTGTTGGCCTTAGTGAATTTTGGGAGATTATTCATTCATTCTGTCATCGAGAGACCAATTTTCCTCTCAGAAGGAATCCGGCCTTGTTGTATATGACTGTCATTGTAAACCTTGTGCTTGGGAAAAACTGGTTTTTTTGTCGAAGAGGCAGGTTGCCAGGCCCATGAGCATTCTCTCCAGGTGAGATATTTGTTATCAAAGAAGTGGGTTGTCAAGCCCGTGAGCATTCTCTCTAGGTGAGATTTTTGCTAGGAATTGTTCCCTGATGCGTTGGGAATTAGTTGCAGTGCTCTGAGACTTCTTCACTAACCTGTTGTCGAATCCCTGGAAGGGAAGTGGGGCAACAAAAAGACTGTTGAGTAGAGAAGGGGCACACTTCCTGGGTTGGGACATGCATGTGGTGAATGAGGGACTGTAGACTAGTTGCAACAATCGATACCTTGGACGAAGCAATTCAGTTGTTTGTTAGACCATAGATTGGTATTAGGAATCCTTTTTCCTTGTGGAGTTCGAGGCCCAACTCGGGGGTGACATGTTATTGATAGATTATGAGTAACAATGTCTATGGCTGGGAGGAACTTCTGAGTCACGCACACAATTGGTGACTTTTAATAAAAGATAATTGTTCTTATGTGCTTGTCTCTTTACTGCGTACTTATTCATTTGTATATGTTATGATCTATTACTTGCATGATGTTGTATAT
>CBVK0103758743.1:0-10894 GCA_900067695.1 Picea abies
GACAACCTTGACCATCTGCGTCATCTTTGCTATAGCCATATTCCAACAGAGCCCCCTTCGTGCACTGCGCGACAACTGCTATGACTCCTATAGGTGCTTCTTTCTTGCGACATTCCTTGGAAGTTTACAGTCCATCATATTTGTTTCCAACCTCATCGTAGGTTCACTAATTCTGTTAATTATGATTCTCCAAGACCCTTTCTTAGTGCCATATGTCTTCTTCATATCCTTTTCCAAATCATTCTCCTTTGTCTTGTCATCTAAATATTGTTCCGGATTTTCTCCATTTGTTGGAAAACATGTAATCTCTACAATTAAATATACATCTATTGATACCGGTATGTCCATCCATAGAAAACCCCCATGCCCCAAGGCCAATATTTGTTTCACACAGTTATTCACATATTTGCCTCTCCCAAAGTGGGGAATTTCCAACATGTTCATGATACTTGTGTTATACAACCTTGCAATCCATTTCTTTAGATCTAAAATTGGAACCCCTGATGAAGTTGTACCTTTTCTCTCCATACAGAATTGTGGTGCAAATTCATGGAACTTGTCCCTGTCTGCAATATCATGGTATGGATACCTCAATTTATCCACACATCTTAATATGCCAGGAAGGATCGTGACTCCTTCGAGTATTTGCAGTAGTGTCAATGTTGCTTCTTTCTGTTTGTGCAATGATATTTGTATGGTTTGTTTTCCTTTTGTCTTCATTTCCACTATTTATGGCCCTGCTTCTTGGTGTGCATCCTCTTCATCGTACAGATATTGTTGACTTGTAACATCTTCCACCAATAATTCCTCTGATTGCTGCACTGGCTCTGTAATGGGGTTTTGTGCTTCTTTGGTTTGTCCTCTAAGCTTATTCGATTATGTTCTTTCATCATCGTGCTTATCCATATGATATGGTGCTCCTAATCCGAGTTATTGCGTAGGGTTTTGATCTATGCTAGGGTTTCCTATTTCTTCTCACGTCTCGACCTCCATCTCTTTTGTCGCTAGAACATGTTGTTCTTCTACAAGTGTAGGGATCATTGGTTTGATGATGAGAGATGGGATTGCATCCACATGCACCACTCCCTCCAGATAAATAAGTTTTGTTTTTTTATTGCTTTCTCCTATGGATATCTCATGGCATTGCATGTTTTCCTTTCAATTCAACTGGGAGCTCCGACCTTTGGTGGCACAATCTAAATCTAGACTAGGTTCCTCTGAATCGTCTCAAAATCACCTATTCACATTGCATTTTTTCTCCTTAGCTCTTTTTTTCTCAATGTCACATTGAGTCTTATCGTGCATGAATTCTTCTTTTATATGCCTTGTCATAAATTCTCTATCGTTCTTGTACTTTTCCTAGCCACATCTTTTTTTCTTTTCTCGACTGCTTTCCCATCTCGGTGCGCTATTTTTTTTTCTGTCTTGTCACATTTTTGTGGCGCATAGTGTCATCCTTTTTTGTCCCACCACTTATTTTCTTATGCCCACAATATCATCTCACTTTCTATCTAACACTTATCTATCTACTTCATCTTTTTGTATTTTTTTTCTTTTTTGTATTTTTTTCTTTCTTTTTATTCTTTTTCTTCTTTTTCCACTTTTTTCTTTCTTTTCTTATTTTTCCACTTTTTTCTTTCTTTTTAAGTTTTTTCTATATACACTATGTACAATTCTTCTTTTCTGCATTGGAACTACTAAGGGTTACTAGGTTGACTTTCCCTATACAGCTTTAGTCGACTACCATTCACCAATCCTTACATCTCTTTGCCTGTTAAATCTTGCAAATGCACAACACCTCCATCTATGACCAACTTTATCTCATATGTCCCTATCCAATGCATCCTAATTTCTCCTGGTTGTTGTAAGTATTTTATTTCATAGAGGAGAACCAAATCTCCTTCCTTAAAGTTATTCTTCTTAATATGTCTATATCATGCCAAGTTTTGTCCTTTGCTTTATGTACTTCTTGATGGAAACCATCCATAATCCTGTCTTTTTCTAATTCCATCAGTTGATCTAATATTTATTGGTCTGCGCCTCTTTCTGTCATGTTTGTAATGGTTGCAATGCGCAAACTAGGTATAAAATACTCCAAAGGAACTAGTGCTTCCTGATCATACACCAATATGAAAGGTGTTTTCTCTGTGAGTTTCTTACATGTAGTTATATAAGCCCATAATATTGCTAGTATCTTCAAATCCCAATCATCCCTGTTCACATTGCAAATATTAGTTAAGGCATTCTCCAAAATATTATTAAATGCTTCCGCTATTCCATCATCTTGAGGATGGTATGGGGTGATGTTTTGATGGTGTATCTCAAATTCTTTAGTTATTTCCTAAATAGTATTGTTAATAAAAGGAGTTCCCTGATCACTCATCAGAATCATAAGGAATCCAAATATTGTAATCACATGTTCAAACAGGAAGTGTGTTGCAATCTATGCGCTACAATATTTTATTGTTGCTACTTCAACACATCTTGTTAAATATTATGTTGTTGTGATGATGTATCTTTCTACTAATATTATAGCTAGTGGATTGATTTGACCTACAAAGTCAATTGTCCATTTGTCAAACACTTTAAGAGTTACATGAGGTCTTAATGGCATTGCATTCATCCTGGATGGCTTTCCTACCCTTTAGCAGACATCACAAGCCTGGAAATACTCCTTTGCATCCTTAGAAATTGTTTTCCACCATAATCCTACGTGTAGTATCTTCTGTGCAATATATTTCCATGCATAATGTCCTCCAACTATTGCTTCAAGTGTTTCATCTAGGATGATGGGATATTCATGTTCCATAACACATCTCCTTAAAATATTTTCTGCTCCTAGATACAAATGTCCTGCAATAAGTTGATAATCTACAACTCTAACCACTAAATTCTTCTTATGTGCAATGGTATATTCCCTTGGGGAAAATCCTATACTCAAAAATTCAATGATTTTAGAAAAATATTCATAAACAATATGCATTGAAAATAATTGTGCATCAAGAAAATTTTCCTCCAAGATGCTTGGTTCCTCCCCATTGGTTATCTTGGACAGATGATCTGACCCTACATTCAATCTTCTAGGTTTTACAACTACTTCAAAATCAAATTCTTGGAATAACAACAACCATCTACATATTCTTCCCCCCAACATTGGATTTTTATTAGGTATTTAAGAGCAGAGTGATCTATGAACATCTTGAAATTTTGGCCTAACAAATAATTTCTAAACTTCTGCAATGCATAAACCATAGCCAAACCCTCTATTTATGTTGCATTGTAATTCTGTTTTGAATCTGAGAGTTTCTTGTTTTAAAATGCTATTGGGTGATCTATATCACCTTCTCCTAGCTGTGGTAACACTTCCCCAATTGTTATTGAAGATGAATCCACATGAACATGGAACTCCTTTGACCAATCTGGAAACACCAAAATTGGTGTTGTCACCATTTTCTCCTTCAAGATGTCCAAACTCTATTGGCTCTCATAATTCCACTAAAATTTAATATCCTTCTTTAACAACTTCTCCATGGGCACATTAATCTATGCACAACTCTTCATAAACTTCCTATAGTAGCCTGTATGACCAAGTGTAGATCTCAATTGGCACATTGACTTAGGTGGTGGTAAATTTACAATGAAAACAATCTTTGCAGGATCAACCAACAGACCCTGTTTACACACCACATGCCCTAGTAAGATTCAAAATGTGCTTTGAATATAAATTTCTTAATATTCAAATAGATTTGAAATTGTCTACACCTATATAACATTAGTATCAACACTTCAACATGATATTTCAATAAGCTAAATAATTTCCAATCGTCTAAGTAAACCCTCAAAAACTTGTGTATAAAATATTTAAATGTAGCTACCACTACCCTTGAAAAAATAGCATGGGAATTCTTCAATCCAAATGGAATAACTATGTACTCATATGACCCCCATTATGTGGAAAATATAGTCTTATGATTATACTTTGGTGCTATTCTCATATGGTGATACCCTGAAAATCCACCAGTAAATGAGTATGTTGCTTGTCCTCCTACATTCTCCAATACCTCATCTATAAATGGAGTAGGGAAGGGATCATGCAGAAAAGAATCCTTATTTTTCCAAGTCGACACAGATCTTATTCCCCCTTGCTTCTTCTCATGAACCACCATAGGGATAATCCACTCATATTCTTCAACAAGTTCTATTATACCAACCTCTAACATTTTATCAATCTCTGAATTCACTTTTTGTTTATATATTGGATTCAATCTATATGGTCTCTTATTATTGGTATGGCATCTGGTCTCAAGGGGATTTTCATCTCTCCAAGTTATCATGTACCCCTTTCATCTATGAATACGTCGCTGGAAACAAATCACTATACTCATGAAATAATCTTGTTATTCTTTCTACTCTCTGGTTATCCCAATAGTCACCAATACTTGCAATCTTTCAATTCTCTTATGTTCCAATATTTACCTTCTTTATCTTAAGTGGTGCAACAAATTCTTCTAATTCTAGATTCGGACCTCCTACTTCTCTTTCCACTTAAAATTCATAATCTGAATATCACACGAGTTTTCTTCCGCTGGATCATATTCTACAATGTGGTAACAATGTAACAACTATTTGACTATCTATATGTTCTTATTCTGATAAGTGGTTACAATTTCAACTTCAGGTCCCTCAAAGATCCTCTCTTTTATCAACTTTAGTGTTGTTTCTATCTCTAGATTCTCATGTTCAAATGAAAAGGTGATCACAAAGATTTGTTGCAAATCTCCCCAATTTATAGTTCCTCTGTGCAGTTCCAGTTTTGTATACCAATTCCTTGGGATTCCTTCGAATATATGAATAAAGTGATGTGGCCACTCCTCTGGTGGTACCAATATCCATTGAGTTATACATTTATCTATATGTTCTCTGGGATATCCTAATTCATCATATTTCTCCATATATTTATTTTCTTGTTTTGTGCCAAATCTTATGCGCAATAATATTTTTCATTGATGCCAATTCTGAATCTTCTCTTTATGAGTACCCCACCAACGTGCAGGTGTAGCTTTCAAGGAAATTTCTAAAATGAGTAACTTATGGGTTTCCAAAAATTCTAACTCAAAATTTGTTAAAAATTATTCTAAGTCATTCTGAACATAAAGAGTTGGAGGTTCCCATACCTCTGTGCCAACCCATCTTAGTGCACAAGTAATTCTTGCACATATCCTGGTGGATATATCATGTAAGCGTTGTTTCCAATTATCCATTCCTGTGTTAGAATATGAAAAACAAGAACTAATGCTTATACAACTAAGCATTCCATTTGTTGTTAGGTTAATATAATCTTCCTCGCACATGGTAGTTCTATACAACTGGTTTATCTCTTCTATGATGAATTTCTCTGTCGCAGGTTCAACATATATTCCTCCTTATGAAGGATCTAATGGAAAAATGACTCTGTATTCTCTTGATTTAAATATCATTTTCCTAGTATTCAATTTGATGATAGCATGATTGTCAAAATCCCAATCCAGTCCCAATAATGCTAGATATGGTGGAGTGTTATCCACTATATCAATTACCTTAAAGTCTTGCATAGTGTGCACACCATATAGATCCACTGATATGCCTTTGAATATACCAATTGGTATCACTCTACATTGATATTATAGCTTCAACTGAATAGGTGAATATCCCAATGTAGGTTCCCCCATGGCTTCCCATGTTTTCTTAGGGAAAACATTTACTTCAGACCACAAATCTAATATAATGTCACCCATGTTAAAGTCTCCAATATTTGAATTCAATTTGAACTCCCTATTTGTTCTTGTCTTCTTACAAACATGATTTACTTTCTTCTGTTCTAGTTGTATCTCTTCCCCATAATCACATTTTTTTAACAATCCTTGTAACATTTGTATAGATGATTTATCATTCAACAACTTCAAGAAAGACCCCAAAAAGTTTCTTAGATTACTTACTCATTATGAATACTGATCTCTATTGGTATCATCAAATAGGTGATACATATCATATATTGGTACATCATCCCCTGGCTTTGTACGTGAAGTAGAAGCAATATTATGTTTCAAAATTTCTTGTCTTCCCTCCTTGAATGTCTCCTTCTCCTTCCACACATCAAAATGTTGTTGAGGTGTTGTATTCTTTCTGACCCAATGGTGTTGATTCTGATCTTACTCTGGTGCATTTTCTCCTATATTGGTTCCACCTCTAGTAACTATATTGATCTTCTTCCCATCATCTTCTCTAGTTTCTACGACAATACATTGAACATTCTAGTTATTTTGGTTCCTCTTTTCTTGTATCTTTATCATAAGTGTTAGACAATCTTATGTATTATGATCTATTACAAAACAATACATACATGGCATGGGTGGTTACGGACAATCCCTTGCATAATTTATAGGTTTCTGAAAATTATGATAGTTTACTGGTCCTCTACCTCCTCCAAATCCTCTTCCTTCATGACCTCCTTCTATGAATCCTCTTTTGTTAGCTTGATTGTCTATGTGTGGTGTATTATATTGTGGTACCTGGTTATATTGTCACTACACATTATTATACTAAGATGGTGTTGAAAAATTTTGCACGTTATTATAGGGATCATGTCCATGTGTTCTACATATTTCACACCATGGCCCTCCTATTGGTAAGGGATTTGGAAATCCTTCTCCTAAGTACTGTGAAAATGTTTGGCACTCATTATTATGATGTCCTTTTGTTCTGCATAAAGCACACCAGACAACCACCCTCTTCTCCTTTCCTTTGTTCTAATTCAACTACAATGTCCTATTCTTTAGATCCTCTCTCAATTATTCTACAACTAGATCTGTATGTTTATATTGATTTTCTTCCAATTGCAAGGCTACTTGCAGAGCCTCATCTTGAATCTAGAACTTCGGTTGCCTCAATGGATACTTAAGATGTGGAAAAAATGAATTAATAAATAGGTGCCTATGCTTCATATCTGTGATAGGATACTTCAACTTACCTTTCAGTCTCTTGAAATTTTGATTAACTTTCCAAACTAACTCTCCTAGCTTCTATTTTATTTCGATCATCTCATTCATGTATTGATCTTCTGAACTTGGTCATTGGAATTCATTTATTAGTGTCTTATTCATGTATGAAATGATTGTGGGTGCTCCTTGTGGGATTCTTACTACAAGGTCCATATACAAGTCCAATGCACAGTCTCTAAATGTGATTCAAGTTGCACTACTTTTGTATCTTCATCTGTGATATGATTAGTGGCTCAAACATTCTCACAAATTATTAAATGCTTCTCTAGGTCCTCCGACCCTTCTCCATGAAAATATGGTAAGTGAATAGTTGGATCTTGTCCTTCCATTGTGAAATTTGTTGTACCACCTCCATGCGGTTTAGATAACTGACTACTACTAGTTGAATTTGTACTTCCACTTGAATTTCCACTAGACCCTCGTCCTACTAAAATCCTTTTGCTATTGATCATTGGTTATCTAAATGATTCTTTCTCTTTAGATTTCTTAGTCGCACATGGGGTTGTGGGTTCCACACTAATTCTAATCTGGAATGGAGATCCTTCTTCTGTGTTAGACCCTTGACCTCTGGTTTTTCTCTCATATGTGGTGCGTAGGATATCCTCAATCTACCTCATAGGATGAAGATCCTTTACCTCCTCTTCATCACATTACAAGCCCTCTTGCTCAACTACTTCCCTCTTTTTCCTATTGATCTTATACCAGTAGGATCTTTCATTGTGCATCGTTCCCGCTCTTTCCATTATTTCCTTGGTTTGTTCCTCATCCATCATAATAGGGTCCATTTATTCCTTCCTCTAACCTCTATCCAAGTCCTTCTCCATTTCTTAGATCGTCCTTACTGCTTCCCCCAGTTTCCCCATGAAAGCAGAGTGATTTAGCTATCTAAATCCATTTTCATCACTCCTTCATCATGCAATGAAATATTGATCGACGTGTAAAGTGACCGAATATACCTTCCTCTTGGTCCCTTCAAAAAATCTCACTTTGCAGTAGTGTAATACTTCACAATATCGACTACAAACTCAGAAAAAAAATCTAGCAACAATATTGTCTAACCAGAAATCCACTACACACGTGAATTTATTATTTACTCTTTGTATCCACACAATATTCTCAATAGTCTAGTTTACTGGTATTATCTGATTACTTGGATGATTTTTCTTCATTCTCAATATCCAATCCTGCAATAGTTCTGGAAAATAACAGAAAAATGCCTCATGAAGATCAGTGAAAACATACATTTCCAAATACTAGCAGGGAGTATACTTAGGGTTTCTATTTTCCTTCTATGTGAACTCGAGCTCTTTTGTTTCCAACCATATTTCAATATCTTTCTTAATTGGATTCCATGGCATAAACATCCCCTTCTACTACTGCATTTTCTTCACTATCCTTATCATCAAATCCCCTCCAATATATTCTTTTGAGTTCCAACCAGAAACGAAACCATTTGTTGGAATGTTTGATATTACCCGAGTTCTACCTTAGGTTTCCAACAAAAACCTACAAACCATCGACTATTTTGGAGACTAGAAGAAAACATTGGGCACATAGTGCACAATCAAGTCTCACCCAAGATGGCTTTATGGGTGGCTGCAGGACCCAGATGTCTACAGCCTTGCAAGGGATGTTTCTTTGGGGATGTTAGGCATGATTTTTACTTCAACATATACCATATCTACAACATAATATTCAGATCTACCATTTTGTAACCATTCATATTCATTTCAGTTCATTCTGTAGTAATTAACCTAACTTTTCTAATGTTCATTGCATCTTACTATTCATTCATTCATCATAAACCATTGCAAGACATAAAATAAACATTCCACATGGAAACAAAATGTTTCACTATGGTTCACCCCTCTGGGCTTCATCCACAAAGATCTAACATTCTTTTCTTCTTTATTATTTTTCATCAAGGTTTTGTTCTGCACGCATTACATCATAAGTTTGGTGATGGTGAGGCTAGAAAGTTAGCACCAAGATCCATGGATTGCGACCTTAACCTCAGTTACAATGCATATCTCTCAAAAAATGACTCAATATTAGCTCCACGACTCTCAAACAAAACTATCCACTCAATATTCTCTCTATCTAAAAAATGGTTTCTCCTCGAATCTTACAATACATATTTATACTACAAAAATGGGTTAAAAATCGTTACAATCATGACTAAAACCATAACCCTAAACAAATTAGGTTTGTCCAAATTCTAACTTCCTGGGCATGGTTGATCAGTTTCGTCCTTCCTTCCTTTGACTTGCTTGCATCCTCGCGTTGTTTTTCCTTATTATTCGGCGTATGCTCCTTTTTTAGTCCCTTTTCTAACTGCCTTATTTATTGTTCTGTTGTTCCCCAAAATGGTCTGTGCCAAAATATGTACATTAAAATAATTAATAAATAATAATCATTGGTTTTGGTTCAAGGGAGAAAGCAACGATGGGGGGATATGATTCCACAAGAGAGGAGGCTAAAGAGGGGTCCAATGACTTACCCTTTCTATTAATTCAAGACATTTCATTATAAATTTTATTCCCTTGATAATATCACAGAGATATTAAAGTGAGGTAAGAGTGGTAGGTGGGGAAAGGTCAACTCATCAATTTATGAAAACATGGGATAAGTACATATACTTTTTGGAAAATGTGAGTCAAGATTTCTTGAGAAGAAAAGGAATTCCAAGTTCATTTTTTAGTCAGTTTTTCATGTTGGTTGGGAAGAGCAAGAGGATGGCTAAGTATTGGGAAAAGAGAACTAGTAATGGTATGTTTGAGAAAAACCATTATTGGGTTTTGGTTTTGTTGAAATTATGGCATGTGTACCTGTTAGAATTCGGTTGTAATCCTATGAGTGTGTTTTTTGTTGTTGAGGAAATGGATCAAGAGCCTTGAAAAGGTTGGTGTGAGCACTCCTAGAGTAGTTGATAGTTCCTAGAGTCCCCATTTATGATATCCCTATCCAATCAAGTGCATTGGAGCCTTGGAGGGAAGTGGGAAGGCTCGAGGGATTGCGTGGAAGAGAAGGGGGATCCCATTCTTTGGATTGTGTAGGTTGTGGGGAAGAGAGCTAGTAGATTGGAACTATTGTTGGAGTAGAGACAAGTTTTGGGATGTTGATTTTGTGGGGAAGAGAGCTAGTAGATTGGAACTATTGTTGGAGTAGAGACAAGTTTTGGGATGTTGATTGTGAAGATTCGAAAACCAAGAGGACTTGACCTCTTGTGGACTCAACCTCATCTCGGGGGTGGCCTTTTGTTGATAGAAATGGAACAAAAATTCCTATGGCTAGGAGAAACATCCCCTATATGCATCCAGTTGGTTTAGAAATTCAATATAAGTTTTCTATTTTATTTTCATGATTATTTCCACTGTGTATGAATGTTAATTTGAATGTTGCTACTATGTTCTTGAATGATTGCATTAAGGTTTTAAATATGTTGTTATTTTCATGGATAAATTAGCATGAGTGTTGATGATATTTTTATTTGCATGAGCAAGAAAAATTGTGGTTTGTTGGTTTGGGTTCTTTACAATTGGTATCATAGTTATAGGTTACACACTAGGCCTGTAGGGTTTGCTGCAACACATATAGAGTCGTTGTTATGTTTTTATTTGGGAAAAAATTTCGGATTGAGCCAAATCCCCCAATTTTTGGGCGTGTATTAGTCGAAATCGACGTGGATATGTCGAAAATTTTATTTCAATAAGTGGGTTTTGGTATTAGAGACCACAAACACCAAACCTATGGAAATTACACACAGTTTTGGGGGGGACATTGTGTTTTTCCAGATGGACAAAAGAGGAGGATCCATCCAAGATCTTCACTTGAGCTTCATCTTATGGTTTGACATC
>CBVK0103758766.1:0-25927 GCA_900067695.1 Picea abies
CTTCCGATCTCACGCCGATGTCATCAACTTATAAGATGACAAGCCGAACATAGTCTTTGGTCCACATTTTGAAGGTGCGAGAGACACTATGGCCCCCTTTTATATCACGTTAACCTTGTTTGACCACCTACTCCATAATTGTATGCTAGATTCTGGAGCTTCCCACAATGTGATGCCAAAGGCAATTATGGAGAAACTCAGTCTCGAAATCATAAGGCCCTATGGTGACTTATATTCTTTTGATTCAAGAAAAGTCAAATGCATAGGCATGATTAAAGACTTGGTGGTAGGTCTGGCACAAATACCTGCAAAAACCATTCTTATGGATGTAGTGGTCGTTGACATCCCTCCGAAGTATGGTATGATATTATCTAGGTCATGGGGTGCCAAGCTTTAAGGATCTCTCTAGTTGGACATGACATATGCTACAATACCAGTTTTTGGAGGACAATACACGTGTCTTTACAAAGAGACTAGGTTGGCTTTCATGGTAGGTGATCCACATAACCCAATTAATCATCGTATTTATATTGTTGACCAAGATTTAGGAAATTGTATATTATCTATTGATGATGATTTTGAAGTAGATGTAGACGAAAGTTGTATAGAAGAAAAAACTGAAAAAGAAGAAATAAAAAAAAAATGTATATAGCACTGGTGTATGGAAGATGTATTTTTACGGTGCTTCATCTTTCCTTGGAGATGGAGCTGGGCCACTCCTTGTTGCTCCCAATGATCAATTCGTAATCCCCTTTTCATATAGGCTTCAGTGGAACATGGATTGTACAAATAATGTATGTGAGTATGAAGCTTTAGTGCTAGGATTAGAAGCCACTAGGAGGATGAAAATAAAGAAACTTGAAGTCTTTGGCGACGTCGAGTCAATCATAAAACAGGTGAATCGACAGTACCAGGTGAAACACCCTAGATTAAGGTCCTATAGGAATTGTGTCTGGGATCTGATCGAGAATTTCTTCTCCTCTGTGAATGTTCATTTTGTCCCAAGGACTGAAAACTAACAGGTTGATGCATTAGCCAAAGCAGCATCAAATTTCACACCTCCTACCACATTTAAATTAAAGTATCACATACAAATGAGACATCGACCTTCGATACCGAATAACATACAGCATTGCCAAGTCTTCGTGGATGATGAACAGCTTCGCAAATTTTTAGAATCAATAGATGAATTTGCAGAAATGCATATTGATCAAGAAAATCAAAATGATCCCATTTGGATCATGTAGGAGGGTGACGATTCTAAAGAGTTTCACAATAAAATTGCAAATCACTGAATGCTCGTTCTCAAGAATAACCAAATTCCCAAGGGCCTAATTTCCTTGGAAAGATTATTCAATCAAGATGATATCCCTTCAAAAACCACCCTACAGCCCCGACCTGGAGAGGTTGAGGACTGTGACATAGGAACTAAAGAAAACCCTCGGATGGTAAAACTATCCAAATATCTATCTACAGAAACCAAAAATAAATACACGGAGTTGCTTAGAAAGTACAAAGATGTTTTCACTTGGTTGTATGAAGAACTAAGAACCTATGACACCTCTGTGATCAAACATAAGATACCCATGAAGATTGGTGTCAAACCCTTTAAACAAAAACTTTGACAAATCGACCCCATCTTATTACCTGTTATCGAACGAGAAGTCAAAAAACTCCCTGATGCAAAGATAATTGTACCATTGAGATATTCTGATTGGGTAGCAAACCTGGTCCTGGTTAGGAAGAAAAACAGGGAAATTAGACTGTGTCGATTTCAGAAATATTAATAAATCCTCTCTCAAAGATAATTACCCTCTACCTAAAATGGATCATGTTTTAGAAAAAGTGGTAGGAGCTAATAGGATGTCGATGATCAACGGATTTTCAGGTTACAATCAAATTGTCATCAGCGATCACGATAAAGAAAAATGAGCCTTTACCACTCCTTGGGGTACATTTATGTATGATAAGATGCAGTTTGGTTTGATGAATGTAAGTGCTACTTTTCAACGGTCAATGGATATCGCTTTCGTTGGTGAATGAGACAAATTTGTAGTTATTTATTTAGATGACCTAACTATTTTTTCTAAATTGGATGAAGATCATTTGATACATCTCAAGAAGACGTTTGAGAAATGTCGCAGGTTTGGTCTATCCTTAAATCCTAAAAAGTATCGCTTCGCTATGCAAGAAGGAAAGCTTTTGGGCCATATTGTATCTTGAGATGGAATTAGAATTGACCCTAAAAGAGTTGAAGCTATAGACACAATAAGTATTCCTAGGAATGTGAAAGAAATTCAGTCATTCTTAGGAAAAATAATTTTTTTGAGAAGATTTATTCCAAACTTCGCTGAAATTGTGAAATTGATCACAGATATGCTCAGGAAAAACAAGGAAGTGAAATGGACAGCAGAAGATAAAGCATCCTTTGCACGCATCAAGAAGGTTATAAGAAAGGCACCTGTAATAGCAAGCCCTGATTATCTCAAGGATTTCCTTATTTTCTCATTTGCCTCTGAACACACACTCACCATGATACTCCTTCAAAAGAACAAAGAAGGTTTCGAGAAATCGATAGCCTTCTTTAGAAAAAGTCTCCGAGATGCCGAACTCGGATATAATATAATGGAAAAACAAGCATATGCTATGGTAAAAGCGTTAAAGGATTTTAGAACCTATGTTTTGCATTCTAAGGTGATTGCATATGTACCTACTAGCTTCGTAAAAGATATTTTGGTTCAGGCAGACAATGATGGCAAAAGAGGACGATGGCTTGCCAAAATTCAAGAGTTTGACTTGGAGATAAAACCAACAAAATTAGTAAAGGAGCAAGGCTTAGCTAAACTCTTAGTTGAATCCAATTTCAGATCTCTCAAGATAAACAACTCTCAAGGGGAGGAAGAGTGGGTAGACATGAATGAACTTGAGGATCGAATAGCTAAAATCTGAATCAAAGAGAAATTTGTTTCATCAAATTGGTACAAGGACATAGTATCCTACTTGTTGACATTGAAATTCCCAAGTGAATTGTCCCCATCCAAAGCCAGAACGTTGAAGCTGCATGCAGTCCAGTACTGTATTTCTGAAAAACAATTGTATTGGAAGGACCCACTTGGCTTCCTCTTGGTCTGTCTGGTCGAATCAGAAACAGAAAAGGTCATAAGCCAATTTCATGAAGGAGTGTGTGGAGGACACCACGCATGGAGGGCTATGACCTATAAGGTCTTGAGGGCTGGGTATTATTGGCCCAAACTTTTCTTATATGTCAATGCTAAGGTACGAGCTTGCAACCCTTGCCAATTTTTTACAGGCAAACATAAACTCCCAACAATGCCATTGATTCTGGTCAAAACAAAAGCTCCCTTTCAGCAATGGCGATTAGATTTCATAAGAAAAATTAATCCTCATTCTAGTGCTCAACACAGATGGATCCTGACCACTATAGACTACTTCACCAAATGGGTGGAAACTATTCCAACAAGAAAGGCTACTGATTCGGTGGTAATAGATTTCTTAGAAGAAAATGTTTTGTTGAGATTCGGCTGTCCCATAAAGATATTCACAGACAATGCACGGGCTTTTAAATCTATGGCTATGGTCAGTTTTTGCCAAAAATATAATATTGTTCTTGGTCACTCCATAGCATACTACCCTTAGGGAAATGGTCTGGCCGAATCCTCAAATAAGATCTTAATCAGTATAATTAAGAAAGTGATAAGCGAAAATAAAAATTCTTGGCATGTGCATTTGAAATACACTCTGTGGGCAAATCGGATAGGCACGAAAAAGTCTATTGGCACTTCTCCCTTCCAAATGGTATATGGGACATATGTAGTGTTGCCTATAAACCTAGCACTTCCTGTAATAGAACTATGGCAAGATGAGAAGGGAGAACCAAATCCTGTCATGAGAAGGATAAATCAGCGGATTGAAGTTCAACAACATAGGGCGGTAGTGGATGAAAGGCTACAAAAATATCATGATGACATGAAAGTGTTATTCGATCGTAAAGCCAAAGACAGAAAATTTCTTCCCAGAGATTTGGTTTTGAAATGGGATGCTAGAAAGGATGATTCGGGAAAAAATGGTAAATTCGATCACATCTAGTACGTACCATTCAAGGTTGCATCTCCTGAAGGAAAGAATTCATTTCTGCTAGAAAAATTGGATGGTAAAATCCTGAACGCCCCTATCAATGGGCGTTTTTTAAAACATTATATGGAATAATTGATTTAAAGAATTCCCATTGTATATACCATTTTGTTTAGTGTTTTATTTCATAATTTTCTTAGGGAAGTCTACTTTCATTCTGTAAATAAAGAAAAATAAAATAAAATTGGTTTTTGTCTCTTTTAGAGATAAGGATACAAAATTCTTAATGTATCCAATTCCTTAAAACCGTGATAATTTTCATATTGTTCTTTCACAAGATTCTGGCTGATAGCCTGAAAAGTAAAAGCAACAAATGGACAACCCTAAAGTGGAAGATAAATTTACCAAAAATAGGTGATAGATAAGATTTTATGTTATTTCAAAAAGAGAACGAAAATGGTAAGGCAAAGGTGTGAGTCTCAGCAAAGTTTATTTTGTGAAAACAAAGATTTTGTATCAAAAAGTGCATTGATTATCTCATAAGATTCTTAGGGTTTTCAAAATCTAAGCATTTAGGGTTTCACTTAGAACAAGATAGGAGGTAAATAAAGTAAAAATATTTAAGAGAGAGTTCCTAGAGTTGGATTTAATTTATGACCTCTATTTTTCAACTTCCAGATTATTCTACGTCCCCTCTTTCAACCCTCAGTTCTAAATCAAACTTCTTTTTCGGGTTTCCCATAGAGGGAGAAGAGATTACGTCTTAACTTTTGAAATTGAAAAACAATTCTTAATCAGTAAGACCAGTCCTCATATCTCTTACTCTCTGACTAAACATGGTTATGCTTAGGCCGATCCTGACTCTCCTAGGTCTCTTAACAATTTTTCTAAGGATATAAGCTTGCTCAAAAGAAGACCCCTGAAATTAATCTCCCCCTTTTTCTGTGCAGACTAAGGTGTTTTGAATGTTGAGAAAAGGTTGGTCTAGAGTAATCAAAACAGGTTGACAATCCTCCATTGCAATTTTTTACAGAGATACCACCCCTAGTATGTTAAGTATCACTGATTTCCCCCGCTTCGTATTCATAAAGTAAATATAAGACAGATGGTGAAAGGAAATTCATATTTGATTGCCCCCATCTAGTCCAAAAGACGATGAAAGGAAATTTATTTAAATGATTACCCTTGTCTAGTATAAAAATACAGATAACTTCACCGGGGTACTGAACAGGCTCGCTGGCAGTGAAGAAATATCTGAGGTTAAATGTATAATTAGCATTTGAAGCAGTGAAAGGAAATTCAGTAAAAAGGGACAAATAACTTCACCTGGGTATTGAATAGGCTCGCTGGCAGTGAAGAAATATTTGAAGTATTTGTAAGGTTTTCATACTTAAATACCACTCTACTCTAGTTACCAATTTTTTTGAAACTGGATCTGCATCCCAAGTCCAAACAGGGCTCCTCATTAAAAATACGAATTTTTCTCTGTTTGATGCAAGATGAAAGTCACAAATCTGTTGAGTTTCCTAAGATTGTTTTGACCTTCTTAATGATAACTTAATTTTAGTAATGAGAAGGATAAGATCATCAATGAGACCACAACTGAGTTTACAACAAATGAGAACCTTGAAAAGATTTTCAGAAGTAAAAATGAAATCTCTTTTTTCCTTTGTATCCCCTTCCTTAGCAATTTCTGCAGGGATAAACCCTTGACCCCATTAACCCAATGAAGGCACTAAGTCTACATGTTCTCCTCGTCCCACAAGGAGATGAGGTGCCCAGTTCGAGCCTATGTTGGAACAATTCTTAAAAATTTTATCCCTAAGACCTAAACTTTCCTTTTTCGGATTTTGGCTTTTCACAAAACACAAGTTTCGTTATCATTCCCAAATGCACGGTACCGATTTCCCGAAGAACACAATTATTTAAATAATTAAAAGGCAAAACACCTAAAAGTATTATAATAATCCTGACACATTTTCTATAAAATTATCTTAATCATGGTAAGTTTTAAACCTAATGGATTTAAGGTTAACTTTAAAGAGTTTTCAAGATTCAGGGTTTGCTGAAAAGATATTTTTCAATACAAATTGAATCACGAACTCCCGATACCTGATTTCCCGAAATAAAAAGAGTTAGTCAAAATGCTAATTAATTAATTCTATAACAAAAAAAAGTTAAGGCTTAAGTTAATCATTTCGTGATTTTGGGATTCGGGGTTCAGTGATAATACATCTCTTGACAACATGATCCCCAAAATCCCAACTCATAATTTGTGTTAAATCGAACTAACTCTGTTTTGTCCGTAACCCTGATTACTTAGTTAATTAAGATGAATTTAAGACTTAATCAACACGTCGTGATTTCATGATTTCGGAGATCGGGATTCATCAATGGCATACTTCTTGTCAAAATGATCCCCGAAATCCTGAAATGCTTAATATCAATCAATTACTTTGCTAAAATGTTTAAGACTTAATTAACACATCATGATTTCGCAATTTCGGAGATCGGATTTCATCGATGACATACTTCTCAATAACACAACTCCTGAAATCCCAAAAAACAAAATCTTCAGTGTTAATCTATGATTAACACAAATTAACCTTTTTCCAAGGCATGATTAATGATAATCATTTTTTAAGGTTCTGTTCATGTTTCGATTTGCGATTGAGTAAAATGTTTTGAGTTTTCTTTAAAATCCAAAGGTGCTAAAATATGGCCATTTAAATAATGAACCACTGGTGATACGTGGTACTAATGCATATCTCAGTAAAATATCTTCCACATTAAATGCCTTGAATTCTTGTCAGATAAATCCATCTCGCCACTATTAAATTAATTAAAAGAGCATTTGAATGTCTATGTTTTCATTTTATCAAGCGCAAGAAACACTCAGCTGAGCTCATTCATTTCTTTTCTGTGACAGGTTTTCTACTTAACGTAAAGTCATGGCACTGAAAAAGGCACCAAAGAAGATTGAATATACATAGGAAGGAGATATCATCTACGACACCACACCACACGCTATAGACTCCATTAAATCTTGGACTCAAATCTCTAAATTTCTGGAATGTGAATTCAAGAATGCTCATCCGCATTCTAAGAATCAATATCAGGACATAGCAGAATCATAGCTTCATAAGATCGTTGCACGCCCTCGCCTCATGGCGTACAGTGATATGATCAGTTGGGCCCTGGAAAAGGTCGATATCCCGACAAGGAGCATATTAAATGATCAAGGAGTCATCATCGACTCATTCAGGCCAAAACACATACAAGTAATGTATAAAATCTTGCCAAATCCTAAACATACTTTTAATGCTGAGTTTTTAGCAGAGTTTCAGAGGAAAGAATGCACTGAGGTAGACCGAACTTATCCTGATATAATTAGAGAATGGTGGGGGTGTCCATCAAAATTTAGAGCCAATACCCATGGGGTTTATGCTATAACATCCTTGAATGAATACATGGTCTACGTAGCCATTATGCTGTGTAGACTTTTCGAGAGAAAATATCCCTGCCATTTTCATGCAGATTGGGTGCCCTTTTTAGAAGAAGCTTCAGAAGGGTATGCTTTTAACTGGAGTAAGATTTTGTCGGATAACCTAACACAAGAAATCTCAAACTACAAAGTTGAAAAATCAAAGGGACAACCAGTGGCCTTTTACATGTCAGCATACATTATGGATGCAATCTGCTATGTGACTCCTTTTCCCTTAATGAATTGGAGTTGGAATATAACCTATCTAGAACCCATTCATGAATATCATTATTCCCTTTGGGAAGAAAATGCTAAGGACACATTTTATGAAATTTTTCATTTTGTTATAATTTCGATGCATAAAATATTTTTTGGATGCGAACCTCCTCGCATTTCTAATACACTCACAGAAAATTTTAAAGCAATAGCCGACTGGTTTATTGACGAGAATTTTTCTTACATTAGGGTTTATGGTTGTTCTATTCCCCCTCATGCACTCCCTAAATTCCTACTGGATAGATTGGTGTGTAGAGAGGTAGCCCACCAGATAGTAAAAGGTGGCATTGGATTAGAGCTAAAGGCAGCTTAGAAGAAGTCATGGCCAAACTTCTCTGTACATATCGGGAAATTTTCATTACTAAATCTAGGCCATTCTAAAGTAAAGGATGAATCACTAGAAGAAGTAAAATTGGTAGATATTGAACACAGAAAGCATGACCCCTATAAATTAGTAAGAAAACATTTGATGCATTGTAATTTAAAATCCTATGAGCAAGAAATGTTTGTTTATGATGACGAATTCAAGGAGGTTAAATCCTATGACAAGGTATTTAACAGAGTACAAGCCCTACCACCTGATTCACAGATTGGTTTCGCGTTATTCCATAGCCATAGGCGAAGCTGTTTACCCAAAAGTTTGCAGGGCGAAGCTACGACCCCACCTCCAGAGCAGGAAGGGCCTCCCCCAGGATTTGAAACAAATATACAGGACAAAGAAAATAATAAATGAAAGATGAAGGATACTAGAATACCTTCACAAGGCACAGAAATTTCCCAGACAAAAGAATCAGAGGTAGGGAAGGGAAAGGAGCTAGAAACATCCCCAAAAATCCCTAAGGATGTCCCAGAAAAGACAGGAGGAACAACATCGACAGAACTTGGAAGTCCCATTACTTCCTTGACTCCATTGCAGTCCACCTATGGAAACCCCCACCAGGGAGCTCTGTATGTCAATGATTTGGAGCCAATTTCTAGAGACGAGATTCCTTCATCAGATTATTTTTTCAGTAAAAAGAGAAGGGCAATCTTGAAATAGGAAATCCATCCAAGAGGATATGGTATGGTTAAAAAGCATAGGGTCATTATAGATGGAAAGAAACTTAAAGATGGAGAATTTGCTACAGAGATAGCAGGCACGATGGGAGCTTTAGCATCGGCAAATTTGTATTTTGTGGGCAGTTTGACAACTATGTTGGAACAAAAAGACCAAATGATAGATCAGCTATAGGTTAAATTGAAAGAAACTGAAAGAAATATGAGTTGGGGAATAAAAAAGGGTCTAGAACAAGCTAGATTAAAAGATATTCAAGAGATTCAGAAAATGAAAGAAAGCTTAGAGGAAGAAAATCAAATAATATAGGTCAGTCAGGCATAGGTCCTAAAGCAAGAAGAAGCAAATAAACAATTACGAGATAAAATTAGCACTATTTCAAATCAAGTGGTAGAGCTTGAAATTTTCCAGGATCGGGTATTGGGAATACATTTAAAGATAGAAGAGGAACAACGAAATGTGTTTTTAAATCTGGAAGTTATCCAGAATTACTTTCAGGAAACAAATAAATCTTTGGAGAATGTTCTTCAACACGAAAGAGAAGTGAAAGCGGCTAGAATGACTTTCCAAAAAGAAGTATCCCTTTCAACAAAGGAAGAGGTCGGAAAGATTCAGAAACTATCCATATCAGAACAAGTTAAAGGAGATGTAATACTCAAAGTGTGGGAAGCAGACCTGGCCGAAAATAAAAGAATAACCAGAGATGTCAATGATGATTGTCAAGGGATTTTTGATCTCTTAGAAAAGACTTCATTGAATATTGGAAAAAATGAGTGTCATGGGTTATTAGGCGAGATTAACATTGTCAAGCACCAGCTAAGGTTCGAGGAATATTTGGAGGAAATGAAGGTAGAGATCCCAAAAATTAAGGTAATCAATATCTCCGAAAATGACAAGTGGATGGTGATACTAAAATTAAAGTTGCAAACTATTAAGTTCATGAGGAAGATAATAGAATATTGTTTGCCCGAATTACAGAAAAGATTTTTCATATATGAGGCAAAAGAGATACCAGACATCCCCAGAGTTTTGGTGAAGTTTTTGGGAAAATGTGTTCACTGTATTGAGGTGGAAGAAGGAAGTTCATCAACACAAACATAAAAGTACTCTTTTGAATATTTTCATCATTAGAAATTAGAAAAGAAATGTAAACAGTTTGACATGATTCATCCATGTAACTGTAGTCTTAAGAAGTTAGTTAATCACCAACGGGAAAATATTTGATGATCATGTAAAAATATATTTTGAGAGGACTGAGAAAGGGCTTTGCGTTTTTTGAGAGAGCCGATTGTATTAAAAAATTTCCAATCCACTGTGATATGAGATACAGACGAGATTTTGAATACTGCCAACTTGTAGCTATGTGTTCTTTAACCTTGTTTACCATATTTTTCTATGTTTCCCTTTCAATGTCTTTCTAATGAATTATCAATTTGAAGTTTATACATCTTTTATAGTTTAGATTGATTTGGTTATCAAATTATTTACATATTTTCCTCTGAAATTGCTATCAGTAATTTTAAGACATGTGGATCATTTGAACCATGATATTTAACACTTCATTAGAAATCTCGTTTTATTCTTTATTTCCTATTACAATATGAGATTCTTTCTTGATTAAAGCCTCATATTTTCAGTAGTATTTCTTTGTTATTTTACGATTCTCAAATTGTTTCAAGTCTAGGAAATGGCCTCAACTGTATTGATGTTATTATTTTGAATTTCGAAACTCTTTTTCCTATTCTCATCTCTTAAAAAACCGAAGTAACAATTTATCAAATTCTTTCATAACTAATTAAAATTTTACTCCCCATGATTGTCCCAAATAACAGACAGCCCAACATAAAACCTGGTCTCCAAGATCAAACCAGTATTGCTTTAAACCTATTTAATACTATTCTGCAAACGACGACTAACCAGGCAAAATTAGAACATTCATGGGCTGCTATCGAGAGAGATATTAGCATCCAAGAACAATGGGAAGCTAGACATAGACAGTTGAGAAATTGATTCTGCTTTACCCTTCTTTTTGATTCCTATCTTTTAATTTCCTTTACCTTTATGGATGCCTTGACGGTATACTTTACAGTCTTAAAGTATGAACTCAGGAACAACACACCCTTTAGGGATCCTTCCTTAGTTTCCTATAACTTTGGGAGGGAAAACAATATTTATTGATGTTATGGTAGTCCAGGATCCCTTGGATTTCGATTTACTCCTTGGGTGAGTTTATGTCTATGCCATGAAAGCTATTGTGTCCACTCTCTTTCATGTGATATATTTACCTGACGATGGAAGAATGGTGACTATTGATCAACTTTCATTTGTTGTCCCTGACTTGACCATCAACCCAATGACCTCCCTAAATGGTTTTTATATGTAGTTAGTATCACCCCTGCCACAGGTCAATTATGTGGCGTTGTCTCCCATGCCTTCAGTCTCTAGTGAAGATGACCTAGATTTGGTAGTTGACATGGTAATCTCTTTGGTAGGGATATT
Organism: Picea abies; assembly: GCA_900067695.1. Classification (NCBI taxonomy): domain Eukaryota; kingdom Viridiplantae; phylum Streptophyta; class Pinopsida; order Pinales; family Pinaceae; genus Picea; species Picea abies. Next base: position 11,406 of record CBVK0103758766.1, read on the forward strand.
GGAGCTTGATATCCTTACCCCTGACACGACCCTCGACATGTGTTCCTTCCAGATAATTCTTCTTCCATCTAGTGAAGATCTCTTGGAAGCCATGACTAAGTTTTGTCCCTTGACATGGTGTCCTTCTAGAGCATTATCCTCTTGGAAGGCATGATCAAGAAGATGTCACAAGCATAGTTTCTCTTCTATGTGGAAAGCTCGTTAAAAAATGAAACAAAGGTAACGAGCATATTTTTTCCTCTCTGTAGAAAGCTCATTAAAAAATGAAATAGAGGTCATGAGAATAGTTTTCCTCTCTGTGGCAAGCTCGTTAAAAAATGAAACAAAAGCTACGAGGATAGTTTTCCTCTCTGTAGAAATATTGTTAAAAAATGAAATAGAAATCTGGGGATTCAACCCAGATCCTTGAGCATAATTATTTTCTTATGTCAAGCGCATTAAAAAATGAAACAGTCACCTCTCCTATCAGGTTGAGTCTTTCTCTAGATCTCATAGATGTCAAGTCGAGTATTTCATTAGGCCTCATATTTGAACCTTCATTTCATCCTCATTTATCCTTTTTCTCCATCTAGTACATAAATTGGTGACAACCTCAAAGTCTGTGAAAGAAGTGAAGCTTGGGGGGCATGTCTCCAGCCTTTGATGATCATTCTGGAGTTAATCCACTAGAGTTTCAAGCTGGGGGAAGACTAAGCTTAGTCTTTGTTCCTTCTCGTTCTTGTAAATACATAAGAATGTAACCGAGTATTATTTTATCACTTTTTCAGACTTGCATGGATACATGAAAAAGGAACCCCCTGGAGTCTTCTTTAATCTCTTTTCAGACTCTCTAAACATGAAAATATTGTCAAGTGATCTTGCTTCTTTTCAAACTCGTTAAAAGGTTTGAAAGGGCGTCTTTCGAGTGGTAGCTTATCTCTTTTTCATCCTTGAGAGACTAAAATTACGAAAAAGGACAACGCTAGAGTCATCTTTAAGTTCTTTTCAGACTCTCTAAATATCAAAAATCACTAAGTTTACCTTCTATGGACTCATAAAAAAAATCATATGTTGAAGGGCCCAGACGAGACCGAAACCTTACTTCTTCCAATTTGTTAAACAAAGGAAGAGGGACTTACTGAAGGTGAGTTATATCAAGCATGTGTTACCCTCCTCGAGCTCATTAAACTAAAAAGAGATACTCGTCACCCTTAAGCATGTGTTAAGAAGTTTTTGAGAACATTACCAGTAATTCTTACAGTCACCGTTGAACACAGTACTTTGTCTTTGCATACATTTTAATCCGATGAACCTCTACACTAAACCAATCCTCTGAGTTTCCTTACTCCTTTAGGTCACCCGATGAAAGTCACAGTATCCACTGCACCATCATGTTTTGGTCCATGTCATGCTTCTATTGTTGTGCCTCGGCGTTCAAGGGAAGTATCTTCCTCGAGAGTCATCCATCACAAATATCTTGTTTCAATACCCATGTCAGTCCATGTTCATTTGATCCACTAATTACATATATGTGTCAGTTTCATGTCATTGATGGGTGATACATCAAGGCCCTCCTTCGATGAGTCCATTCCTGTCGACTTTAGCACACTATCCAGGAGCTAGACATAGAAACCAGTTAGTACCTTGGGACCTGCATGCCTCAATGGAATGCCTCCTCACATACGACAGTGGGTTTAAATTATTGACCTCTGATCGGATGATTCCATGGATTTTTGAATTCATCTCATCCATTCAAATTCATTGGAATGTACTAGATTACCTTGGGAATCATTGACATTGTTGGAGGCGCCTTTTACAAATGGTTGAAATATAATTATTGCAACCAAAAGTTTATCCCAACATGCGAAGTAGCAATGGCTGTTATAGTCACCGTCGCTTAAACGTTAAGCAGGTTTATTACTTTTATTACCTCGCACTATCGTGCTTCGGGAGTTACCAGTCGCAAGGTTTCTAAACTTCGATATGCAAAGTCGTGAAACAGTTTTAAAATTTTACCCAAGTTAGTGTTAGGGGTAATTCACTTTAAACCCTAATTAAGAACTGTTGGGGTTTCACGAATCAGCGATCGCTCTGCCAAAAAACTATACCTTCATAGCCTCGAGTAGCGAAGTTACAATTTTTATTAATTAAGCATGGGTTAATTAAGAGCTTAAGTCAGATCACGTTTTTTAAACTAAATCGCATCATTGCAATTTCAGGTTTTGGGGGCTCAAAGGGTAGGAATGAATTCTCCTGATACGATGAATGCTGAAAAAGGGGGATTAAAGACTAAAACAAAATTAATTAAAGGAGCTAAGAAGGATTAATCGATGCACCAATGAAAACTTTAATATGCACCGTCTGCGAAGTAATTTTAAATGTTTTTTGTGCTGATTTGTGCTATGACTCGTCAAACAATTATGGCATTTATTTGGACTACGACGAGGTGACAAATAGTAGGATCTCGCTTTTACTACTAAATCTTTCTTCAAGCAATTTTACCATTTTGTTCTCAAGGACACGAGGGTTTTAAATGACTAAGATAAGGGGTTTGTTTCATTATTTCAATTTTATTTCTATTTTGCACGCAGAGATTTTTCATCAGGATAACTTCTGTATGTATTTAAAATTATTACTACAGGTGATCTACATACATAATTCTCTTTCATGGCTCCATGAAAGGCGTTCAAGGCGGCTGTCGAAATTTCAGGTCAGGTCTCCGATGTTTTTTCCGATACTTCACCCCAAAGTATTAATACTGTCAAAACCTGGACATACATCTCCAACATTCTTCAGTCTGAATCAATGAATTGTTCATATGATTCTAGCGATAATGAGAAGGATGATTTGGCCACCAGATACAAAATCGTCATTTAGGTAGAAATGCACAAAATAGAGGCAAGACCATGGCTCCTCCCCTATTATGATATGATTAGATGGGATCTAGACCATGTGGATATCCCAACCAGAACTGTCATCAGTGAGTAGAAGTTGATGATTGGGACTTTTAGACCAGAACATTCACAAGCAATGTATCAATTGTCACCCACCCCAAACTTCACGTACAATGTCGAATTTCTGGAAGGTTTCAAGGAGAAGGAATGCGAGAAATATGGAAGAAACCTGTCTGATCTTATCAGGGATTAGGTTTCACACCCTGCAAAATTCAGGGCAGATTCTAATGGAATTTATTCAGTCTCCTCCTTAGAGCCACCATTCAGGTATATAGAAATGATGGCCTATAGGTTGTATGGGAGGGAGGACACCACACATTTGTTTCTCCCTTGGGTTCCTCTGAATCATACAGTCGTTGAAGGTCTTTCTTTCGACTAGGCCAAACTGTTGTCGGATAGTTTAACCGGTCGAATTACCAAATATCGAGCACAGAAGGCGAGTGGGAAAGAAACTTCATTTTTCATGTCCACCTACATCATGGACACCATTTGTTTCATGATGCCTTTCCCTCTAATGAGATGGAGTTGGAATCCATATAGTACAGAGCCCATCCATGTCTACCACTTGAATCTTTGGGAGGATAAGGCCAAAGAATTCATCTACGAGATCTTCAAGTAGGTAATGGTTCCACTACATGTCACGATTTTTGGCCAGCCGCCTTCTAGGATATCAGATAGCGTTGCGACCAGCCTAAGCAGTGTGGTATATTGGTATCTAGAGGCAAAATTTTCGTATATCATGGTTTTTGGCACCTTTGTCCCTCCATATGCCCTCCCGCTATTCTTGCTAGATAAGTTATTGTGCCGTGAGATCGCCAAACATTCTGTTCTCAGTGGGATAAGTAAGGAGCTCAAAGGAGTATAGAAAAAGGTATGGCCACCCTTACCTATTCATATCAGTGCATATTCCTTGTTATATTTTTTCCATGCCAAAGATGAGGCTGAGGCTCTGGAAGAAATGAAGTTGATAGACATTGAGTTTAAGAAGCATGACCCTAGTAAGGTTGTGAGCAATCACCTAGAAATTTGCAACCTGAAGAGGTATGAACACAAGGATTCCCCGCATGATGAAATATTCCAGGGTGCAAGGTCCTTTGCAGATGTCCTAAGTCGGATTCAAGCCTTGCCACCTTGAGACATGCCCGAATTTTTGAAATTTAGGGAACACTGACAAAGTTGTCTCCCCCATATTTTATAGGGTGAATCCCCATAGCTTCTAGTTACAAAGTAGAGGGGAGCCAAAGGTGCAAAGGACTCGAGTCCTAGTGGGGAGAAGGACCAATGGAAAACCAGGGAGGTTGGAACCTCAGAGCTAGGAGCGAAAGTCCCCCAGAAGCAGGGAGGAAACCCCAAAAAGGGCACACCAGGCAAGAAGGCCCAAGGCCAAGCAAAGATACCTTCGCAGGGATTGGGCGACTCACTTTCGCTCATGCCAAATGAGCCAGTTACAGAATTCACCCTGAAACAAACATCCAAGCAAATCGACAGTCTGATTGCTATTGTCACACCCTTGCAGTTCACAAAGGGGAATCCTGACGAGGGATGGATTTTCAATGAAGAACTGACGCCTATTTCTGCAGAGGAGCTGTCTCCCAACAAATTTTTCTTTGAAAAGAAGAGAAAGGTCATGGTAAGGGAAGGATTTTATCAAAAAGAGGGTGTAGTAGCTAAAAGATTTAAAATCATAAAAGATGGGAAGGCCATGAAAGAGGAAACATTTGCAGAGGAGATAGCCAATCAGTACTCAGTTGGGATTTTGACGACCCAGTTGAAACGAAAGAACCTCCTGATCAGTAAATTGGAAGCTAAGGTAGCTATTGCCTAAGAGAATGTCAGGGACAAGGTGAGAAGGAGCCTTGAGGAAGCCCAAACAGTCAATCTACGTGAAATTGAGAAGCTCAGGTCTGACCTCGAGCAGGTGCGCCAGTCAATGCAAACTAGCCAAACCCAGGTAAGCCAACAGGGGCAACAAATTATAGAGTTGGAGCCAAAATTGGAGGTGGCCGAGAAACAGGTTGTAGACATAAAAATGTTCAGATCGCAGACCACCAAAATCCAACATAAGGTACTTACGGCTCAACAAAACTTGCTGGCAAAGGTGAGAACCATTCAGAACCATTTTTGGACGATAGAGAAAATATTAGAGAACATTTCTTCGAGAGAAAGAGAATCTAGGGCAACATGGGTCACTTTGAAAGATGTTTTTAAAGCTACAGTGAAGATAGAGATGGTCATCACCTCAAAATTATCCATCGCGGAACAAACTAGAGGTAATATATTGCTAAAGGTCTAGGAGAAGAACATATCAGAAAGCAGGGGGAGAGCTAACGAAGTAAAGAATTTTTGTGAGGAAACGTTCTCTTTAATAAGTAAAGATTTGCTAGATCTTGATAAGGAGAGAAGTGCTGGGACACTGGGAAAAATCAATATAGCTAAACATCTGTTGGACATTAAAGAAAACATGGAGGAGCAGCAAGTGGAGATATCCCAGATCAGCCAGGCTGATATGACCCAAATCGACAAATGGCTAGTATAGCCAAGTTTACAATTATGCTCCATCATCGCAGAGTATCGACAAGTGGGAAAGAGTTTACCACAGATGGTGAAGAATTGTTACACTCTTGAAGTGAGCGACCAAGCAAAGCCTTCCAGGTTGATAGCCCAGTTGGTGGAGAGGTGCATCACTTGCACCGAGCAGGCAAAAGGGCAGGCTTCTGGTGTCAAATAATGACAGATGTATGCCTATTCTTTTTTTAGAACCCAAAGAGTAAAGAAAGGAAGGTGCTTTGCCCACAGGAAGGAGGACAAAGACAAAGAAGTGAAACACATAAATTTTCCATTTTGTAACTGAAAACTTATGGAACAATTGAGATTCTAGTGTTTAGAAGTTTGTATAAATATGCATTTTGAAGTGAGAATAAGGGTTGAACCTTTCTTGGCCGATTGTAATAGAGACTTTCTCCCTTTTGAAAATTAATACAAAGCAATCCGAAGATTCTTGATTTCGTGAAGACTGAGTTATGAGTTTTGTTTTCTCTGTTATCTTATATTAAGTTTCATTTCACATATATATTTTTGATGAATTCTTAGCTACAATTTAGTGCAACTTCTACTATGGTGACCAACTTTTAGTCATCTAATCGCTTGCAATTTTTCCTCTATATCAGTTATCAACAGGTACAAGACCTGTGAACTTTTTAGATCTCTATATTTTATACTTCGTCAAATTACTTCTTGCCTTTTTTCTTCTTCTATTTACAGGGCAAGATTCTCCCTTGCTAGGAGCCTCGCATTGTCGACTGCTTAATGCTTTCTCACATTTCATACTTGATTCTTTAAAAAGTTAACTCAGTTACGGGAGAAGGCCTTTGGTTTGTGTTCTATCTTTAACATCAGATTTCGAAATTTATCTTTTATACGATTAAAGAAAAATCTGAGGTGGCATTTTAAACCTCGAACTTTCTTTTCATTTTTTGTTCCTCCATGACTGTGCCCTTTGCAAGATAGCCCAACATCAAACCCGGCCTATCAAATCAAACTAGCATTGCTTTGAAACTATTTGACACCATACTTAAAATCGCCATCACCCGGGTCGAACTTGAACATTCATGGGCCACAATTGAATGGGATATAAGCATCTAGGAATGTTTGGAAGCAAGACAAAGACAACTTAGAAATCAGCCTTAGCTTCCTTTTTCCCGAAGGTTGTTTTTCCCCTTTTTATATTTTACTCACTTTCGGATGCCTAGACCCTGTACCTTTTATCATTAAGTACAGACTCTGGAACAACATCTTTCGAGCGCCATTGCCGGGGACCGAAGTTACGAAACCTTTTCCCTAGGACAACGACATTTTTGCAAGTTTCTACCCTTTGATGGTGAACAAAGTGTGAACACCTTTTAAAGGATTTTTCTTTTATCATTCACTTGGAGACTCCACATTTAAGTAAGCTGGCATTCGGTCAAAGGAACACCAAACAAAACCTGGATGGTAAACAGACCACTCTTGTTTCCGATCTCGAAAAAATACAAAAAATAAGAGGTTCCCTTAAGCCAACCACTACAGTATACCAGCTTAGGCACACACAACCCAAAGCTAAGAATCCTTTTGAACCTCTAACTTCACACAGATCCCCCCCTAGAAACCTCATCCCAACTTTAACTCTCCCCTAAATTAAAAATGAAATTGATCTGATAACTTTCGGCGTACATAAAGGAGAAAATCCCTCAGTAAATTTAACAGCGATCGATATCCCGCTGAATCTTCGGTTAGATTTCCTGACCTCACTAAGTATTGAGGTGTATACCATAGACTCGGATTCTATGCCTGCGGGTTCCCCTGATTATATATTTTTCAATTCTAAGGAACCAAGTCCTCGCATCCCTTTTCACCCTTCTTGAGTTTTCTCGTTTCTCGAAGAAGCTAAAGATTTGCTTTTAGTGTTTCAGAACCCTCTGTATAACACACTATTATCCTATACAATAATATTGATGGCTACCGTAAGAGGAGGAGGTGGAGGGGTTTTGGGAGGAGGAGGTGGAGGGGTACCAGGAGGAGGAGGGGGGGCCAAGGGCTGCCCACGCCTCCTAGAGTTTTCACTAAAGTAGTTTCCATATATGCACCTCTGGTCCTTCCTGCCCCTCTTCACAACCTTCCTGAAAACTACATGAAAAACTTACCTAAATTTATAGGAGAAGGGGACCTAACCACAACAAAACATATAAATCTCTTTGATCATTTTGTAGATATCCTAGGTCTCGAACACGAAGATGTATATTCGAGGTTATTAGTTCAAACTTTCAAAGGACAGGTATGAGCCTAGTTTTGAAGTCTACCCGCAGGTTTGATATTATCCTATGATGCCTTAGTAGACTGTTTTCTTAGACAATGGGACGAAAGAAAAGACCATTTGTACTATTTGACCGAGTTCGGGTCTTTAAAGAAAAAAAAATCAGAAATTGTTATGGAATTCATTCAAAGGTTTAAGAAGTTATATAATAAGATCCTAGTAAAAGTTAAACCATCCCAACATGCATCCAAGGTAACCTTTGCGGGAGCCTTCGAACCTGATTTCGCACTTCTGTTGAGAGAAAGGAGAGGAGCTACCCTGACCCGAATGCAAGACGACATCATAGAGATTGAATCTAACATCATGGCTTCGGGCAAATTAAAAACAAAACTAGAAACAGGAAACCAAGAAACCAAATGTTTTGGGGAATAAGCGGGACCCTCAGGGCCTAGTAGATCCTCAGATGATAAAATGGATGATATGGATAGGATAATTAAAGAGCTATCAAATAAGATTTCCAAAATGAATCTATATCAATCCAAGGGAGATCCTTTAATTAAAAGGGAATTTAGAAGAAACCCCAACCCTCAAAATCAACAAAGAAAGATTAAAAACGAAGACCACAAAATCCAAACTCCCTTAAAGAATGAAATTTTTATAGGAGGAAATGACCTGCAAGATTTCGAGAATCTGGAAGAAGACGTAAACAATTTGGGTGACGAATGCAGACAACCTCATTTAACTAAAGAATATTACCATAATTCCTTGAACATAGAGAAACAGTCACATAAAGATGACGACATAAATAAAACTGATGTTTCTGTCTATCAAGAAATGATCGATTCAATAATAGCTGAGGTCCAACATAAGTACAACGTGAGGCCTAAAAACAAACCTGTGTCGACTACTCAACCCAAGAAAACTCTTCCTAGAGGCGAAATTTATGAGCCTGCCCCAAAGGAGATCGAGATACCTGATAGCAAAATAAAAGAGGTAGATTCGAAAAATCCCAAAGTAAAGGAGGCTAAGACCCAAGCAAAGAAAACTAAGACAACTGAAACACGTATACTGGTAAATAAAATCATAGAAAATCAATCAACACAAACAAATAAGTTAGAAAATAAGGATTCTGAGGTTTCAACCAGAGAAACAGACAAAAGTGGGGGAGGTTTCAGCCTTGAAAATAAGATAAATAAGATTAAAATACCAATCCCTCTAGTCAAATTAGCAAAGAATCCTGCGTATCGAAAGAAGATAACCAAAATGATAGGTTTTTCGGATCTAGAAATCCACTTTGACATGATAAACTTGGAATATGATAAGACTAATATCACTTTTGGCCCACATTTTGAGGGTGCCAGAGACACCGTCGCTCCCTTCTATATTACCCTGAATGTGCATAATCAACTGCTACATAACTGCATGCTAGACTCTGGAGCCTCACATAATGTGATGCCCAAGTCTATTATGGACAGACTAGGCCTCGAGATCACTAGGCCTTATGGATATCTCTACTCTTTCGATTCAAGAAGAGTTAAGTGCAGGGGTATGATAAAAGATTTAGTAGTCACTCTTGCACAGGTTCTAGTGAAAAGCATCCTGATGGATGTAGTTATCACCGATATACCTCCTAACTATGGCTTGCTACTACTAGGTTGTGGGGAGCCAAGCTTGGGGGGTATCTTCAACTAGACATTACCTACGCCACGATTCATGTGTTTGGTGGACAATTTACTCGGCTATACAGGGAAACAAGGTTAGCATACACAGTGAGCGACCCACAAAATCCTAACAATTATCCTATTTATGTTGCCGATCAAGATCTAGGGAATTGCATTTTGTCTTTTGATCATGGTGTAAATAGCTATACAGAAGACAATTACATAGATGAAAATGAATCAGTAAAGATAGACGAAGATATGTATAGCACTGGAATTTGGAAAATGTTTTTTGATGATGCCTTGTCATATGAAGGAGCAGGTGCAGGAGTACTGTTTGTAGCACCTGAAAATTAATTTGTTATTCCTTTCTCTTATAGGCTTCAATGGGATATAAACTACACCAATAACGTATGTGAGTACGAGGCCCTAGTCTTAGGGTTGGAAGCTTCCAGGAAGATGAACATAAAAAACTTGGAAGTATACAGAGATGCAAAGTTGATAATCAAACAGATAAATCGGCAATACCAAGACAAACACCCAAGATTGAGATATTATAGGAATTGCGCCTGGGATTTAATCAAAAATTTCTTCTCATCAATAAATGTTCATTTCATCCCGCGCACTGAAAACCTGCAAGCTGATTCATTATCCAAAGCAGCCTCAACGTTTTCCCCCCCCTACAGCTTTCAAACTAAGGTACCACATAGAAGTGAGGAACATAACTTCCATACCAAACAACATCCAACACTGGCAAGTGTTTGAGGACGATGAACAAATCAGGAAGTTCCTCAAAATGGTGGATGACTTCGCCGAAACTCACATTGACCAAGAAAACCAAAATGACCACACATGGATCATGCAAGAGGGAGAGGATCCCCAGGGGTTCCAGGAAAATATTGCTAATCATTGCATGTTATTTTTAAAGAACAATCAGATTCCAAAGGGACTAATCCCTCTGGAGAGACCGTTCAACCAAAATGATATGCCCTTAAAATCTACTTTTCAACCCCAACCAGAAGAGGTTGAAGACTGCTACATAGGAACCAAAGAGGATCATAGGATAGTAAAAATATCAAAGTATCTCCCTCCTGAGACAAAAAGTAAATATGCTAATTTACTCAAGCAGTATAAAGACATTTCCACTTAGTCATATGAAGAGATGAGGACCTATGAAACTGCTATGATTGAACACAAGATACCCCTAAAGCCTGGTGTCAAACCTTTTAGACAAAAACTCAGACAAATCAATCCTATTCTATTGCCCGTGGTCGAAAGGGAAGTCATGAAGCTCCTGGATGCAAAAATCATTGTACCACTGAGATACTCTGACTGGGTAGAAAACCTGGTCCCGGTTAGAAAGAAAAGTGGGGAGATCAGATTGTGTGTTGATTTTAGAAATCTGAATAAATCCTCCCTCAAAGATAATTACCCCCTACACAAAATGGATCACATTTTAGAAAAAGTAGTTGGGGAAAATAGGATTTCGATGATCGACGAATTTTCTAGGTACAATTAAATTGCTGTCAATGAGCATGATAAAGAAAAAACAGCCTTCACCACCCCTTGGGGTACATTTATGTATGACAAGATGACTTTTGGTTTTGTGAATGTAGGTGCTACTTTCCAATGCACTATGGATATCTCTTTCATCGGCAAAAGGGACAAATTTGTGGTTATCTATCTTGATGATCTGACCATTTTTTCTAAATCTGATGAAGATCATCTGATACATCTCAAGCAGATGTTTGAGAAATGCCATAGGTTTGGTTTGTCTTAAAACCCCAAAAGGTCTCACTTTACTATGAAAGAAGGTAAACTCTTGGGCCATATTGTGTCTTGATATGGAATTAAAAGTGATCCTAAAAGAGTTGAAGCTATAGACACAATAAGTATCCCTAGGAATGTAAAAGAGATTCAGTCATTCTTAGGAAAACTAATTTTTTTGAGGAGATTTATCCCAAACTTTGTTGAAATCGTGAAGTTGATCACAGATATGCTAAAGAAGAAGAATGAAGTGAAATGGACATCAGAAGCAAAAGCATCATTTGCATGCATCAATAAGGTTATAAGAGAGGCACCCGTACTTTCAAGCCCTGATTATCTAAAGGATTTTCTCATTTTCTCATTCACCTCAGAACACACACTCGCCATGGTACTCCTCCAGAAAAATGAAGAAGGTTTCGAGCAACCAATAGCCTTTTTTAGCAAAAGTCTTAGAGACGTTGAACTCCGATACGATATAATGGAAAAGAAAGCATATGCTATGGTGAAAGCGTTAAAGGCTTTTAGAACCTACGTGTTACATTCCAAGGTAATTGCATACGTACCCACCAATTCCGCAAAAGACATTTTGGTTCAGTCTGACAGTGATGGGAAAAGGGGACGGTGGCTTGCTAAAATTCAAGAATTTGACCTGGAGATAAAACCGACGAGACTAGTAAAGGGACAAGGTTTGGAAAAGCTCTTAGCCGAATCCAATTTTAGAGCCCTCAGGATAAATGGCCTACAGGGATGTGAAGATTGTGTGGACATGAACGATCTTGGTGAAAAAATAACTGCCAATAGAATCAAAGAGAAGTTTGCCTCGTCAGATTGGTATAAATACATAGTGTCCTACCTGCTGACCTTGAAATTCCCGAGTGACTTATCCCCATCTAAATCCAGGATGTTAAAGCTGCATGCGGTGAAGTACTGTATATCTGAAATCCAATTGTATTGGAAAGACCCACTAGGCTTCCTGTTGGTTTGTTTAGTTGAATCAGAAACAAAGAAGCTCATAAATAAATTTCATGAAGGAGTGTGAAGAGGACATCACACCTGGAGGGAAACATCTTATAATATCCTAAGGGCAGGATATTATTGGCCCAAACTATTCCCAGACGTCAACGCCAAAGTCAAATCCTGTAACCCTTGCCAAGTGTTCACAAGAAAGCACAAACTCCCAACGCTACCATTGGTGCCAATCAAAATGAAAGCCCCTTTTCAACAATGGGGACTATATTTTATAGGTGAAATTAACCCTCATTCTAGCACTCAACATAAATGGATCCTGACTGCTACATATTACTTCACCAAATGGGTGGAGGCTATTCCAACTAGAAAGGCAACAGATTTGGTGGTGATGGATTTCCTAGAAGAGAACATTTTCTCTAGATTCGGCTGCCCCCGAAAGATAGTCACAGATAATGCCCAGGCATTTAAATCTATGGCCATGGTCAGATTTTTCCAAAAGTACAATATCGTGCTCGGTCATTCCACAACATATTACCCCCAAGGAAATGGTCTAGACAAATCTTCAAACATGAGTCTAATCTCTATAATTAAGAAAGTGTTAAGTGAAAACAAAAAATCTTGGCATGTGCATTTGAAATACGCTTTGTGGGCAAATCGGATAGGTACAAAAAAATCTATCAGCACTTTTCCTTTCCAAATGCTATACAGGATCGATGCAGTATTACCTATAAATCTAGTGCTTCCCGTAATGAAAATTTGGCAGGATGAGAAAGACGAACCAAATCATGTCACGAGAAGAATGAAGCAACTGATTAAAGTTCAACAACATAGGGATGAAGTGGACGAAAGGATGCAGAAATACTAGGACAACATGAAAGAATTATTCGATCGTAAGGCCAAGGATAGAGAATTTCTCCCAGTGATTTGGTTTTGAAATGGGATGCTAGGATGGAAGACTCGACAAAACATGGTAAATTTGATCATATCTTGTACAGACCGTTCAGAGTCACAGCTCCTGAAGGGAAAAATTCGTTTCTATTAGAGAATTTGGATGGTAAAATATTCAACGCCCCTGTCAACGGGCATTATTTAAAACACTATATGCAATAAATGGTTTCCAAAATTTCCACTATATATACTGGTTTGTGTTTGCTTTTTATTTCACAATTTTTCTTTGGTAAGTCTACTTTCATCACAAATAGAATAGGTCAGTGTTTTTCTAGAAGTAGGGATACAAAATTTTCAAGGAATTCAATTCCTTTATAGCCCTGATACTCTTCATGTTGTTCCCTTGAAGGATCCTGGCTTGCAGCCCAAATGAGAGAAAGGAATAAACAGATGGTCATATATCGGAGAATCAATTCACCAAAAAATAGGTGATAGAAAAATTTTTCCGTTATTTTAGAAGAGAATGAAATGGTAAGGAAAAGGTATGAGTTCCGAAGATGTCTGTTTTTCAAACAAGTATCGCTAAAGTGCCATGATGCTCTCATAAGTATGTTGTTTTCGCCTGATATGTCATTAAAAGAATGACTTCTTACTCTGGGTCCTAAAAGTTTCACCTGGATAAAGATAAGAGTTAATTAAAATAAGCAGAGGGAGTAAAGCATCTCCGAGAAAGGGTTCCAAGAGTCGGGTTTAATCCATGACCTCTATTTTTCTAAATCCAGGCCTTTCTCCGTCGCCCTTTTTTTGTCCCTGGATTTACCTTCCTCAAAACCAAACACCTTTCTGTGTTTCCTACAAGGGAAGAAGAGGTGACATTTTATCTTTGGAAGTTGGAAAACAGACCTTGGAAAGTAAGCCATTCCTCATAAACTCCTCAGTCTCCTACTAAAAAAAGTTATGCGTAGGTTGATCCTGACTCTTCTAGGTTTTTTAACAGTCTTTGAAGGATTGGGGCTTGCTCAAAGGAAGGCCCCTGGAAGTATTTTTTCCCATTTTCCCTCCGAGCTAAGGTGTTTTGAAAGTTAAAATAAGGTTGGCCCCAAGTAATCAAAGCAAGTTGACAGACCTCCACTGCAAATATTACACAGATATCATCCCTGGTATGCCTTATACAAACTGAGTGCCCCCACTTTATGTTTTAAAAAGTAAAATATAAGACAGATGGTGAAAGGAAATTCATATTTTATTTCCCCCATCTAGTCCAAGAAGACGATGAAAGGAAATTCATAAATGACTGCCCTCGTCTCAGCATTTAAATGCATAATTATGATTCAAAGTGGTGAAAGGAAATTCAGTAAAAAGGGCCACATAACTTCACCGGGGTAATGAACAGGCTCGCTGGTAGTGAAGCAATATATGAGATATCTGTAAGGCTATCATACGTAATTTTCACTCTACTCTGGTAACCAAACTTTTCGAAACTAAATCTGCATCCCAAGTTCAGACAGGACCCCCCCC